>QEOT01000939.1:0-65347 GCA_003123785.1 Pterocarya stenoptera | reverse complement strand
AAAAAAAAAAAAAAACCTTGAACCTACGAGCTTGTTCTCCTCCCATTGCATCCCCAATCACCTATTCCCTGCCCTAAACGAAACCCATATCCTTACACTCTCTCCCAAACACTCTTATCCTCACTATGTTCTATTTTTTTGTTTGGAAACTTGATATCTCGGTGTTCGGAACATCTAATTCTCTCGCCAAATTCTCAAAAGTTTGTTGGTGCTTTCTTTTGTTGGGAAGTGATTTTTATCCATCTACCTTATCCAAGATTGTAAAAGACTCGAGATTAGAGATCCTTAATTGCCACGGCCTCGAGACAATTAGATGTGTGAACATCTTCCTATTGTGAAATTTTGTCACAAAAAATATTTCGAGCAACCTTATTAATAGATATCTCCATCAACAGTCTTCATGAGGGCCAATCATGTGACCAAACTAATTATTTGGTCCATTTCCTGATTAGGATCAATGTTTTGAAGTCTTTGTTGGGCTCTCCACCCCTCTATTTCCCTTTCTTCAGTAATGCAATAATCTTATCTTCACCATAAAAAATAATTTGTTTTTACAAACATTGAGTTATTTTCTAAATATCTTTATATAAACTAATACACAATTATTTTAATAAGGATTCAAATAACTCATATAACATTAGAAACCAAATTTCCTCTTATATTTTTAAAGAAGTGAGATATATATTCTCATTACAAAACTGAAAATAATACTAGAAAAGATAATAATACAAAATTATTTGAGTTTATACGAGTTGAGTCAACTTTATATATAAGAGTTTTTATAGTTTAATAATAGATTATAATTTTTTCTTTACAAACCTCTCTTTAATAAACAATTTGAGTTGAACTCAAGTTTAACCAAATGGATTTTGAGAGATTTCACTACAAGAGATTGGGTTTTTTGAAACAAAAAATTTTGTCACAAAAAACCCAAATTTCGTCTCAAATTATTTTTGGAGACGAAAATATTTCATCTCTATTTTGTCTAGGAAAGACCGACTCAAAAGGTTTTTGGGGATGAATCTCAAAAAATCAATTTTAGGGACGAAATTGGGTTGAACCAATCGAAACTATTCGAATGGAACTTTTTTTTGAGATGAACCAATTTCATCTCAAAATGGAATATTGTTCGAATGGAATATTTCTCAATCCGAATGAATAGGTCTGTTCGAATAATATGAAATTTTGATTCAAACTAATGACCATATTTGATCTTGTTCGAATGGACGGAGTGTTCAAACAGATTTTATGCGTTCGAGCTAATATTACACAAATTGTAATTCAAACATCAATTGTTCAAATATTTTAGAACAACATAATATAAAGACAATTAAAGAAAAAATAAATTTTAAGATTGTGGTGGTGGCATAGAGTTTTGGGAGATTATTGACTGCAACTGTTCAAACACAGCTTTTTGTATCTCTATCCCCAGCCTTTTCTGCATTTTCTCTTATAATCTCGCCTCTAAATCCGCTGCTTGAACTAATCGGGTAAGCAACTCTTTTTTCTTGGACCTTAATCGTTCCATTTCAAGTGTTACTTCCTCCAATTTCTTAGTCTTGTCGTCATTCGATCTGGCTCAAGAAGAGGATGATGATGGCTTCACGCAACGTCCTAGGCCCCTCAAATATCCAAAACATGATCCAAGAACTTGAGAAATGATCTAAGCATCATTGACAGACGATTCATTAGATGGATCCGCAACAGTTTTTTTAAGAGATATCATCTTGTCCTACAAAAATAAAAATATTAAAGTTAGTATAAGTAACAAAAATATTATTATACAATGGAATTAAAGAAATTTAAACTTACATAATTTGCCTCTGCTTCGGGATTGGTCCAAACACTATCACAATTTTTATGTGCTTTAGCATACAATTGGGTCAGATCATAGTTAGCAGGACTTTCTTCTTCTTGTAAAAGGAAATTCTATATTAGAACTTAAATCAGAAAAATGTATTATATGTTAATATTTAACGGAGACAAGAATAACTTACCATTTAAAAAAAAACAAACGATGAAAATATCGAGAACCCGCATGATGATGTATCGTTAATTTTGATCTATTTGCTTGGTTTCACAGTACTCCGTTGCTAAAGAAAAATTATGTCTATATGTTTAATACATATATCATATACTATTAAAAAAGATAGCAGCAAAATTACTTGATAAGCAGGATCTTCAAACATATCACAAACCTTTTCCCATTCGTTTGGTGGTATTGATTGGAATGTATTTTGGCGCGCCTTGTTGTAGTACTGAACTTCTTATAGTATGCACGGCATCGACCTTTATACCTCCGGAAAGTATTGAACATCAGTTCCTCAACAGTTAATCGATTCTCTCATCGGCCAAAATTAAGTTCAAACTGGTCCTTTTAAAAATTATAAACAATTAGTATAAATACAAAGTAACTTTAAATTAACATGTTATATACTTAGATGCTTGGGATATAGCTTATTACCAGGCAATGATTTGTGATGTGGTCTTTCACATCTTGGAGAACTTTAGATTAGGAGGATGTAGCCATCGGTGCATACGTGCGAGTAAGCGTTCTAACATAAGAAGCAAGCCACGCTGTCGAATCTCCGGAGCCACCGATGTGATAATCAGGAATATTAACTTTAATTTTACACACTTTCCTAACTTTCTCTATGCAGACACCCCTCGTAGTGCCTCGACCTCGGCGCTGCCTTACAACAACTATTTATACAGTAATTAAAGCATATATTTTAATTAAATTATTTTATTTTATAGATATATATTACTTAAATTGAGCATAAAATGTAGTATTTAATTTGATAAAATACCTTAGTCTGGATTTGGTGATGTTGGCCTACTGTTGATGGTAGGTGAACCACACGGGGAGTCGATAATGGATGTGGATGGCGCATGTATTGCTTTGCGTTTGGGAGGCATATCTATTTGAAATTGTAACAAATTATTATTTGAACAAATGTTACAGATATTTATAAGAATAATACTTACAAAAATATTTGTTTGAAATTCATTCACTATCAGTTTTGCTGGACCAGTCGCCCTCATCCTCACTAGATACTTCAGTTGGTTCATCTTCTTCTGACATTTCACCTTCAATTACTTCGAGTTGAACATATTCTCTATGCAATGGGACCATGTCATATTAACTTAGATCAACAAATAAATTGATGCACAATTCATTTTCTTGGTATTCTTATTCATTTGCTAGACTATCAATTTCTTCATGTGGTTCGTTTGCCTCTAGAATGTAATCATATACATTTCTTGGTGCAAACTTCTCCACTACCCGCCATGGGTTCCCGTACTTCAGATCATCTAAATAAAAAACTTGATTCGCTTGGCAAGCGAGAACGAAAGGATCGTCCTCATACCATGTGCGCGATGTATTAACCCTAAAATAATATTCATTGTTACGTACTTTCAACTTAGGATTTGAGACATCTCACCAATTACATTTAAATAACCAGACCATATATCTCCCCACATACTTTAATGCTATAAATGCTATGATATCTTCCACAATTCTGTAGAAGTCAATGTTATCATTCCCATGGCTTTTTTTGACTATGACCCTATAATTTTGAGTTTTTATATATCGTTCTTTGTTAGCTGTGTGAAATCTGTATCCATGCACCAAACATCTTGTGTAGTGGATGGCCGCTTGGACGAACCACATGCCAGAGCATACAGTACTCGTGAGATTTCTTTTGAATTTTTACCATATTTTGATACAACCTACATCAATAAATATTATTATAGGTATATCCATGTTAGATAGAAATCTATGGAGTTTAGTGGTTTGTAGTTCGTATTATTATAAGATGGGGCTTTACAGTAATACCGTATGTTCAAACCATGAGGAAAATTCCTTTTCGTGCATCTTTTCTACGTCAGTTACACCATTTGTGCGAAGTAGTTGTATATGTTCGCTGCACATATTCATGTGAACTATTAATTTGTAACAAGTAATGGTCAAGTATTTATTTAAAGGATCATCACTAACCTCAAGTAGTGATCAAGCCCTGCTCAGTTATTCAAGACATACCATCGAGCTCTTTCAAACTCTTGGCCACATAGGTCATAGCCCCTTTGTGCGCCTATAGGACGTACAGTCTGGAAAATTAAGGAAAATACCGACGAGACTCCCATTTATCCACCATCATAATTTCGATCTAGTTTGGTAAATCTAGTATCAGCCCCACGAAAATACATTGAATAAAAGGTATGCCACTCATTATCAATGTATGACTCTGTAATCTAACCTTCCGGGCAAGTTTTATTCCCCACAGATTGCTTAAGTTCTCCAAAAAACCGTTCAATAGGATACATACATTTATACTGATCTGGGCTAGCGACAAAAGCCTCATGAGGTAGGTGCACAGCCAAATGAACCATTACATCAAATAATGAAGGTGGGTACAAACTCTCTAATTTGCACAATATCACTGCAACGTCAGCTTTCATTTTTAACAATGTGTCAACTTTCAATGTTCTGCCACAAATGTCCTTGAAAAATCTCCCTAATTCTGTGAGAGTTGTATGAACATCTCGAGTAAGCTTTCCACGCACACTAACTAGCAACAGACACTGTAGAAATACATGACAGTCGTGACTTTTAAGACCAGTTATCTTCCAATCATGTGGTTGAACACATCTTGAAATGTTTGAAGCATAGCCATCGGGTAATTTGATTGTCATAAACCAATCACAAAATTTCTTTCTCTCATCATTTGAAAGTGTATACCATCTAATGAGGATATTGGCTGACGATCCATTATCTTGTAAATGCAACTCCGATTTTATCCTCAACTCCTTTAAATCTTTACAAGAGTTAACTGTATCTTTTGTCTTCCCTTCTATTAACATCACTGTGCCCAATATATTCTCACATATATTTTTCTCAATGTGCATAACATCTAGATTGTTGCGCAGTGTCAAGATAGACCAGTATGACAACTAAAAAAAATACTTTTTTTTTATCCAATTCAACTCAGCTGCTTGTCGTTTCTCTTTTGAACTCTTGTATCTTTCCCAAATATGTTTTATGAAACATCCCCCAACTGCGTGATAATATAATTTTCAAACAATTTTTGCAGTGATGACCTGCACTCAACCCTTCCATCAAATATCGCTCTATTTGAACGCCATCTATGATCATGTGGTAAATATCGATGGTGTCGAATGGAACATAATTTCCTACCATTTGTCAACCACTGAGGCTGTGTATCTTTATTGCAAACAAGACAAGCTATTTTACCTTTTGTGCTCCACACAGAAAAGTTTCCATATGCTGAAAAATCATTTATTGTCCACATCACTGTAGCATGCATCTTGAACTCACGCGACGAGGCTGCATCATATGTGTTAACATCTTGATCCGACAACTCTTTCAACTCTACAATCAGTGGTTGTAGATATACATCTAATTCGTTCCCTAGTGACCTTGGCCCTGAAATCAGTAGAGTCATCATAAAATACGGATCCTTCATACACTTCCAAGGTAGCAAGCTATAGGGCATTAATATGATAGGTCAAGTATTATGTCATGTTGCCAAATGGATTAAAACCATCCGTTGCTAAATCAAGACGTACATTGAGAGGTTCTTCGGCAAACCATGGATACTCGATGTCAAATTTCTTCCATTGCAATGAATCTCCAGCATGTGAGATGAAGTTTTCATTTTGGACTCTTCTGTGTGATGCCAAGACATATCTTTCACAGTCAACCAGAACGTAAACAATCTTTGAACTTGAGGAATTAATGGAAAATGTCTTAACACTTTTTGGAGTACAATATGTTTATCGGATGTCCATCTTGACTCATGATACATTGGACATGAATCAAATTCTACATATCGCTGCCAGAAGAGAACACAATCATTTTTACAAGTGTGAATGAAATTATAATGAAATCCTAACCCTTGCTTCAATTACTCCGCTTCATAAAAATTATGGAGTACTACGTTATCCTGAGGGAGAGCCTTGTTAAATAATTCTAGCAACATGTCGATGGTCTTGACAGAAATAAGACAAATAGAGTTGATATGGAGCAACCTCACCGTGAAAGACAACTTGCTATGATGGGTGCATCCCTAATACAACTCTCATTGTGAATCCTCCCATAGTTTTCCAAAGTTTTCATTTCCATCAAATGATTGTGTAGATGTTTATTCTCCATCCCTTATTCCAAATATTTCTACACCCTGATCGCCTAACATCTCAGTCATATCCTTCAATTATCATCGCTGTTATTAGAAGCATCTACATTAATGTCGTCCATGTCGATGTCATTACCCTCCTCCATTTGATTGGACTAACTGCTAAATCTCATTCCTTTAGGAAATGATTCGCCATGTAAGACCCAATGTGAGTATTTAGGATCGATTCCATTTACAAATAAATGATCCTCTACTACCACCAAATTATAAGAACTAAGATTTTTGCGCTTCTAGCACGGGCATCTTATAAATCCTTGACTGTCAACACTGATGCGAGCAAACTCTATAAAAAACTTCATCCCTTGTGCATACTCCTTATAGTCTCACCCAAGTTTATCTCCTAACAACATCCAACTCTTATCCATTTCCAATTTCCAATACTCATCGGCTACTATAAAAAAATCTAATTCATGGAATAAACACTATCAAGAGTACATTCTAATATATTTGTTTAATTACTATTTATTTTATAAGGTAGTTGGTCTTATACCATTTGAGAGACTATCATCTATATCGCATATATATTCAGTCCAAAACTCTAATGTTAGTAAAAATTTTAGCAGCATTTTCCTACAATTCTCCAAGTATGCTAGTCATGATAAGTCGTCAACCCTATTTATGGGCCGAGAAACTTATAGACCACATACCCAAAGAATATAAAAAAATGCTAAATCAAAATTTTAATTGACTAACACAAGAGTTTAAACGAAATATATTTTCCATATAGATAATAGAATCACAAACTGTCCACTTTGGATAATTCAAGAGTTGTACTCAAATATTTTTTGGGAAAATATTTGGCCACAACTCTCGAACAAGTCTAAGGTTTAACTGCATATAAAAATAACTCTAAAATCCAGCACCTAAATAGTAAAGCAACCCTCTTCTAAACCAACTCCTACAATTACAAATACATTGCAAATCACATTCTAAATCACAAACACATTGTAAAATCACATTTCAAATCACAAATACATTGCAAAATATGTTTTAATTAAATATTTTATAAGTATATATTTTAATTTAAGTATTAATAATTCTTATGTTTATTATATTTTAAGTATTAATAATTTTTAATTAGAGTGCAAAATAAGTTTTAATTATACATTATAGTTTTTTAAATTAAATATTTTATAAGTATATATTTTAATTTAAGTATTAATAATTCTTATGTTTATTATATATTAAGTATTAATAATTTTTAATTAGAGTGCAAAATACATTATGTTTATTAGTCTTTGAAGTAAAGTCTTTTAAGTAAAATCTTATGTTTTTGTTCGAACAAGATTTTGTTCGAACTGGGTTGTCCCGTTCGAACATTATAATGTTCGAACGGCACAACCCAAATTCTAGACACAAAACAAAGCAAAACACTTAACCACAAAATCCAATTTTCACAAACATAATCTCATAAGATGCATATTTCAATAGAATACATTTCACATGGGATTGCACAAACACAAATATACCTACATATGATTATTAATTAAAAAATATAAATTATCAAATCACTAAAAATTAGAAAACTTACCTCAAATTTTTGCAATCCAATAAAAATATGAATCCACAATACCTACATATGCAAAAAACATATTATGAGAAAGCCCTAAATCAAATGCAATAAACAAAAAATAATGCCAACTCGAAATACAAAAAAAAAATATTAAAAAAAAATGCCTACCTCTTCTAAAGCTCTTCTCTCTCTCAGGAATCCCTTCTCCCTCACTGTAACTATTCCTCTCTCTCTCTCCAAGACACTCATGGACCTTGCAAATCACCTCTTCGTGCTCTGCCTCCAAAGAAATAGATTGCCATGTGTGAAAATGAACTGAAGGTATAGGTTTATGAATCTGTGAAGTCCCGTTCGAACGGGTAATTTACGCATTCGAACGTGAAAATTTCAAAAGGCTGCCAAATTATGTCATGATTTAATTCAACAGCTAACGTTCGAATGGGTAATATAGTAATTCAAACTAACAAATCAAAATATTCCTTGGCATATTCTTTAAATGAAGAGAAGATAAGAGGGTATTTTCATAACCAAATTCAACTAGTGCGTTCAAATGGGAAATTTCACGTTTGAATAAGTAACTATTCAGAATATTTAGCGGAAACTTACCTCCAAACATATTCTATGAGATAAATCCGTTTGAACAGGACTTTATTCTGTTTGAACTAATATTAGTGTTATTATACTTATAAGTATATATATAATTATAATAATCTATTATATATAATAATAGTATAAGTATATTATAAATAATAGCTATAGCTATAATAGTAACTAGTAACAATACTCAGTGTTATATTATTATATAACTTATATGAGTATAATTATCATAACTTATAATAGTAATTATATAGTAACTATATATAATACTTAGGCTGACGTGGCAAGGGGCAATTGTTCTCTCAACTTTGGGGGGCGAGTAGGGTTTCTGCATGGCGCTAGCCGTCAGCCCACTGCCTCCAATGGCAGGGAGGGTAGGGCGCTAGAGGGCTCACGGAGCAGGGGAGGATGAAAAAACAGGGCAGACGTGATACATGAATGCCTTTGGCGGGACAGGGTGTAATTGATTTAATGGATGTGGGGGCTGCAAAACTGTAGCTTTTACTAGTGGTTGTTTTACCTCTGCATGAACCTCAGTTTTAGGATGGCGAGATGTTTTTTCTGTTTTCAAAGGCGGAGATCCAACAATCTGAAGAGCCTTTTTGGTTCTCAGTGGTTCTGAAGTTCCTTCGTCGTCGGCCTTCGCTTGATCATATTCGTGCGTTTATAAAAAATCGTTGGGAGCTACAGTCGATTGCGGTGATTGGGCAATTGTGCAACCCACATAATGTGCTGGTTCAGATGGCTAAGGAGGAAGATTTTATCAGTGTCATGGCACGAGGAAACTCTGAAGTTCATGGAAGTCCCTTTCGGGTTTTTCATTGGACTCTGGAGTATGTGGAAGACGAGAATTCTCCATGGGTTCCTGTCTGGCTGACTTTGCTGGGTTTACGCCTAATTATTTTCACGAATCAATGTTACGTAGTATTGGGAATGGCTTTGGCCATTACTTGAAGCGAGATAATGCTCGGCTTGTGTGACTCATCCTGAGGCTGCACGCATCTGTGTTGAAGTAGACGTTTCCTAACCTTTATGGAAATCTTTTTGGCTAGGCCCCCTGGGTCATTCTACGAGCCATTTTCAAGAGGTTATCTTCGATTCAACCCTAGCTTTCTGTGCTTTTTGTAGGAAGCAGGGTCACCTGGAGGCCAGGTGTTCTAGGCTCGAGCGTACTGTTATAGGGAAAAAAAAGAAGACGGTTTTGGTTCAGGGGGAAGGGAAGAAAGATAATTTGCCAAATACGTGGAAGGTGGTGGGTCATCGTGAGAGTGAGAATGTCATCCAGTTACGACAAAGGTTGTGGGGGAATCTTCGAAGTCTCGACGAGAAATTACTCTAGAGTCTATACGGGAACACCAAACAGGGATCAACAGGGCTCCAAATTGTGTTTGGTTTGTTTTGCCGGATGGGGAGTTTGATGCGTGTATGGATGATTGCAGAGTAGAGTCTTCAACGACATTGCACAAAGAGGCTGATGTGGTTCAGGCTGGTGATGGTCCTTCGACCGAGTTATTAGCGGCGGTGGAAATTCTTGATATTGCGAAGGGAACACCTTCGAAAAAACCAGGTAGCTGGTTTCAACTCACAGGGGCGGATTCGGATGATGATGGCCAAGAATCGCTTGAACATTCAGAACCCCAGAGTTCTTTGGGCTTAGTGGATGAAGCATTGGAATTTGAATTAGGTGGGCTAGGAGATAGGGATTTTTTTTTTTTTTTTTTTTTGTGGTGGAGGATTTGAATAATGTGGACTGGGTCTGATGGTGAGTCTAAGGAGAATTTGAATAAGTTAGCGGCAAAGTCTTTTGATTCTGATCCCTACATGCATGTTCCATTGAAAAAAGTGGAAAGGGTAAGAAAAGAAAAAAATCTATTGTAGTATTGGAGCGTTGTACTCGCTCCAAAAAATTTCTTTATTTTTTTATGCATATCCTTACCTGGAATATTAGGAGCGTTCTTTCGTTGAAGAGTAGACTTCGGCATATTTTGAATAAAAATCGACCTTCTGTGGTGGCCATTTTAGAATTATTTTTTGAATTCGAATAAATGTAGCAGATGGGCAAGATGGATGAAGTTGTCGTATTATTTAAATAATGTTGAGGTGGGTGGAAACATTTGGTTGTTTTGGCGAATCATTTAGAGTTTGAGTTGCTTTCAATGTCGGATCAAGCTATGAGTGGATGGTTTGTTCATGGGAATTGTCAGGTGCTTGCAATCTTTGTTTATGCTAGCTATTTTTGAGCCAAAAGAGTAGAGCTTTGGGATTTTTTGAAGGGACAAAATTCTTGTGGACTTCCTTGGTTCATTGGGGGGGGGGATTTCAATATAATTCGAAATGATAGTGAAAATGTGGGTGGTATTTTGTAGGCTTCTCGGACAAAAAGGGAGTTCAACGAATGCATTCATGAGTGTTCTCTTGTGGATCTTCCTTGTGAAGGTAATCGTTTGTCATGGTGTAATGGGAGGTTAGGGGGTAGAAGAGTTTGGGCTGGGTTGGATATAATTCTCGTGAACTTGCAGTTCTTGAGCTGCTTTGGGGATGTTTTGGTTTCATATTTGCCGCGAACCTCCTCGGATCATGCATCAATGTTAGTGCAGCTATTTAGAGATGGGATGTCGGTTGCTTGGCCATTCTAGTTTCTTTGTATGTGGGGCTCTCATGAGGAGTTTATTCCTCTAGTGCAGGCAGCTTGGAATTCTAGTGTAGAAAAGGTGTGCTATGACTCGAATAAGTAGGAAGCTAAAGCTACTCAAACGTGCTTTGAGAACGTGGAACTAGGCAGTTTTTGGTCGAGTTGATGTGGAAATCAAAAAGCTGGAGGACTATATTGTCTGGCTGGAGTTATGTCTATCCAATAACTACTTGACTCAGACAAAACATGAATTGCTGACTTGCAAATAAGAGCATCTTAAATGGGTTCATTGAGAGGAAGTCCTAGCATGTCAAAAATCAAGAGTTAAATGCCTAGCTGAAGGGGGCTCTAAAAGAAGCTTCTTCCATGTGGGTCAAGAGAGAGCAAAAAGATTGAGAAGATGCAGCTTGATAATGGCAGAACATTGGATTCGGGTGATGCGGTACATGAGGGGGCAATATTATTTTTCCAGCAGCTTCTTTTGGTGTTGCCAACTGAGAGAGATTTGGATGAGATGGAGCTGATCCATCCGGTGGTTTCCATGGAGGAGAACGAGGCCTTATGTGCTGCCCCATTTATGGAGGAGGTCAAGAAGTCTCTATGGTCTATTCCTGCAGATAGTAGCCCTGGCCTAGATGGATTCTCGGCTAGTTTTTTCATGATGGCTTGGGATATTGTTAAAGATGATCTCTTGGAAATGGCTAAGGGCAACCTATTTCTACTTTCTTTGGGGCTACAAACTTGGTTTTGATTCCAAAGGTGGATGAACCTGTGGGTTTTGGCCAATTTCGCCTGATCAGTCTTTGCTCAGTTGTTTATAAAATTATGTCAAAGATTATGGTTTGTCGTTTGGCTCCAATCTTGGATAAAATTATGTCTCTTGAGTAGGCAGCATTAATCCAGGTTGAAGTATTTTTGAAAATATTTCGTTGGCTCAGGAACTGGTTTAAGGCATCAATAGGAAAGTGAGAGGTGGAAATGTAATGCTGAAAATTGATATGGCCAAAGCTTATGATCGGGTTAACTAGAACTTTCTGCTAGAGATCCTGCACATATTGGGTTTTTCGGATAAGTGGCGAAGTATTGCTTTTAATGCTATTTCATCCCCTTTTTACTCGGTGATGCTTAATGGATGTACTAAAGGCTTTTTCAAGGCATCGCTTGGGCTTCGGCAATGTAACCCTCTTTCTCCTTATTTATTTATTTTATCTAAGGAGATCCTTTCTTGGATGCTTCATAAAGAGTTCCAACTGGGTTGTATTAAGCCTTTTCATCCTAGCGGAGGAACTTTGATTTCTCATTTGTTCTATACGGATGATATTATGATTTTTGCTATAATGGTGGGAAGGCATCTATTCGAAACCTTATGGTAGTATTGCATCAGTATGAATTGATGTCCGGTGAAATGATTAATCCAAGTAAGTTTTCGATGTTCTGTTCATCCTCTATTTTGGATGACCGCAAAAATGGATTAAAGTTGATGTCAGGTTTTGAGGAAGGTAGTTGGACGTGCACGTATTTGGGTATTCCTTTTATTGTGGGTTGTATGACAATTCGAATGTTTGACTCTTTCTTGGCATAAATACAGAAAAAGTTGGCTGGGTGGAAAAGTAAGCTTCTTTCTTTTGGAGGTAAAATTGTGCTAATCAAACATGTTTTGAAAAGTATGCCTATTCATATGCTCTCTGCCTTGAATTTGCCAAAAGGAGTGTTATCAGAGATTAAGAAACCTTTTTCAAATTTTCTCTGGGGATCTTCGATGGAGATTAAAAAAAGGAAGTGGGTATCATGGAGGAAGATTTGTTTGCCGATTGAAGAGGGTGGGTTGGGTATTCAGGATCTTCATGAGGTTCAAGAATCCTTACTTATGAAATTTGTGTGGAAATTAATTAAAGAGAAGTTGATGTGGTTGAATTTCTTTTCTTCCAAATATTTGGGAAACTCTCATCTATATTTGCAATGCAACTCAAAAAAGGGTCTCGATTTTGGAAGGGTCTCATGGAGCGAATGCTGAGGGTCCTAAAGAATTCGAGGTGGATTATTCAGGACGACCTAGCTAAGTTCTGGTTGGATAACTGGTTAGGGGAGGGGCCGTTGATTGCGTTTATTCCTATGGTTGGTAATATGGATTTGCAGGTGGTGGACGTCTTCACGGAAATAGGGCCGAATTTACATATGTTGAGGGCGTTAGTTCCAAAAGACTTGTGCAGAGTCCTAAATTCAGCTGCACAAGTCTTCTGGAACTCTGGAATTCGGTTACGGCAGGGAGTGGAAAGGTGTGTATGGCAGCCATTGATTGATGGTGAGTTCACCACCATGTCCGCCTGGAATTTAATTTGGCAACATGGAGAATTATGCCCTTGGAAGAAATGGCTATGGAAGAATCGGCTTCCAAAGAAACTATCCTTCTTTGTTTGGTGAGCTAAGAGGAGGGCAATCTCGGTTGATGACATTATTAAGCACTTAGGCATTCCTCTTGTTTCTAAGTGTGAGTGTTGTGTTCAACTGCAACTGGAATCTTTTCATCATAATTTGTGTGGGGGCAGAGGAGCTTAAAAAAGTTTGGCAATATTTTGCATATGCATGTTGCATAAGAATGTCACAGATCTGAAACTGGGAGGAGATGATGAGTTTTTGGTGGCAAAGAGCTTCAATGTCAATGCAGGTTGGGTGGCTTCAGGGGGTTCTCCCTATTGTGATTTCTTAGGTGTTATGGAGACTTGATGCACAGACAAAATGGAAGGTACTAAATTTAAGCTGGATGATGTTATTCGTTCTATTAAAATTTTAATTAGAGACCTTTCGAGTAAGATCAAAGGTTTTCGGGGGATGGGAGTTCTTGATCGGGCGATTCTGGAATTGTTAGCTTGTCCGATTGTTCCTAATGCTGTTAGATGAGTGAAACTAATTGCTTGGCAGCCCCTGGAGCGAGGGCGAGTAAAATTGAATGTAGATGGTGGATCTTACAGTAACCTGGGTGGTATTATTCAGAATCATTAAGGTGGAGTAGTGGCGGGATTTACGCATTCATATGGTCATGCTACTAACAACATCGCCGAATGTAGAGCTCTTCTTGATGGGCTTTAGTTGTGCAGAGAATTGGGATTGTGGGATGTATTAGTAGAGACGGACTCGTTGATCTTAGTGGGTTGGTTGGCATCGGGAGTGTGCAAATATTGGTTTCTTTGGAATTTCTAGGAGGAAATTAAAGTTATTGCTTGTGAGTTAAATGCTCGTTTTCGGCATATATTTAGAGAAGCTAATATGGTGGTGGATCTTTGGCTAAGCAGGGAACTCAAGATGTTAATTCAGATTTCTATGACGGTGATTTCATTCAAGGCCCTTTTCGGGGACTGATTCGCATGGATAAACTTGGCATCCCTTATATTAGATGTTGAGAGTTTTCTGATTTTGGTGGGCCTTTTGTTTTTTTTGGTTGTTTTTCTAGAATTTTGGGAAACTGGGCATTGTTTTACTTTTCTTGGTAAGTTTTTGTAAGTTCTCTTGGAATTGCACGGTATTCCTCTGCCATAAGTGAGGGTCTTTTTTAATTAAATTGGGTAGAGGTCACTCTTGGACATGTGACCTCGACTCTTTGAAAAGAAAACCTATATATAATACTTATACTATACTTCTAATAGTAACTATATACTATACTTGTTACCTTATTATATAACTTATAATAACTATAGTTATCGTAACTTTTAATAGCTATAGCTATATGTATAGTAACTACATATAATACTTACACTATATATAGTACTTATTAATACATAGTAATTATATTAACTTGTATAGTTATCATAAAGAGTCCCCTCTTGTTTTCTCTCTATCTCAGGCTTGAGTGAATAGAGGTGGTGGTAAGTTCGTCCCATGGATGAAATGCAGTCCCTCTAGGGGAACCTACGTCTAAATGAGGAGGAAGATAAGGTCATTAATATTGATGGTGCCTCTGTATCAAGTGTCCAAAGCAAAAGTAGTAGAAGTCTAATAGGTAAGCTATGGAGTGACCGCCTGGTAGGGAAGAACATTGTTGAGGCAACTATGGCAAAAATCTGGCACCTCAGTAAACCAGTTTTGGTTAAGGAAGTAGGCAGCAATTTGTTTGTTTTTGCAAACCATGCGGACAAACAAAAAGTTGAGAGTGGAAAACTGTGGTCTTTCGACAATCACTTATTGGTACTTATATTGTTTGATGGCCTTACTCCTATATCCGAGATGAAGTTTGATCATGCAGCTTTTTGGGTACAATTTCATAATTTGCCTCTGTTTGGTATGAATAAGGGGAGTGGAGAACAATTGGGTGGTACGTTGGGGGAGGTGGAGGATGTTGAGGTAGATGATGATGATGTGGGCTGGGGGAGCTGTTTGCGAGTTAAGGTTTTGTTATATCTGTTAGATTAGGTGTTGGTATGGTGCTACGGGATGAGAAGGGTCAAGTTCTTTTTGCAGCCAGTACACCAGAACATATGGTTACTGATTCTCTTGAAATAGAATTGCTTGCTATTCTAAGAGGGATGAAATTATGTATGCCTATGGGAATTACAGACCTACAGATCGAAAGTGATGCACTTCTTGTGGTGCAAGAGATAAAAAAGGAGGGTCCTTCCACATCTTGTTGGGGCAATATTGTTCATGAAATCAAGAGGATGTTGCAGAGATGGCCAAACTGGTCTATTCATCGCAAAGGGCGGGAAGCTATATAATACTTATACTATATATAGTACTTATTAATACATATTGCATAGTTATTATAACTTATAATAGCTATAGTTTTTTTTTTTTTTTTTTTGTGAGAATAGCTATTTCATTCATTAAAGCAAATGCTGGATACATGGAGGATAGTCCTCAATAAGCATACAGTCTTCCTGGCAGCCAAGAGCAAATTTTGCCAAATGGGGAGCAATTACATTAGCTTCCCTATGGACATGTAAAATAGACCAAGAAAGGGTCTTGGATAGCAAGATCTTAATATCTCTAATAACAAGACCAGTGTCATTCCAACTATCCTCTTTGTGTTGAATAGCCTTTACCACTGATAGAGAGTCACCTTCAAGAATAAAATGTTTGTAGTCCCAAATCTGCACAAAAGGAAGAAGCCCTTCGAGCTGCTACTGCCTCACCAAGGAGTGGATCAGGAATCAAGTTCATCAATGAGCACAATGAGGCCATAATAGATCCTTCTGAGTTCCTAACAATCACACCAATCCCCAGCCTCGAGTTGCCTTTATCAATGGCAGCATCCCAATTAGCTTTGAATATCAATCACACATTTAGTGGTCTTATGGACATTGGCTTTAAAGGCTCAAAGTTTACTTGGTGTAATAGAAGGGAGGGTTCTGAGTTCACTAAATGTCGGTTGGATAGAGCCTTAGTTAATGATGAGTGGCTTAATCTCTTTGAATCTAAATCAGAATTTAGTTCTACCAGGACAATGCTCAGATCACAATCCCTTATTTATTAATTATTTAAACTCTGCCCAAGTAGAAGCTCCTAAGCAAAAGATCTTCAGATATGAAGTTGCCTGGGGCAAAAGAGAAGGATGCACTAAACTCATTAAAGTTGCTTGGTTACAGAAACCCTCTCAGGCCTTTAAGCTTGAATTTACTTGAGAAGGCTTGAACGTATGCAGGGATAAGCTCAAGATTTAGAGTAAGGAGGCTTTTAGATAGTAGAAAAGGCTTCTCACTCAAAAGAGAGAACAACTTAGAATGTTACAAGAATCCAACTCTGGTCAGCTAAGTAGTCAAATCAATGCACTTCAGAGAGAGATAGATGGTTATCTTGAAGGAGAAGAGATGAAATGGAGACAAAGAGCTAGACAAAGATGGCTTAAGGATGGGGACAGAAACACTAAATACTTCCATAAGTGTGCCTCTCAAAGGAAACAGGTGAATAGAATTAAACAAATCAGAACTGAAGATGGGAATGTGACTTCAAACCAGGAAGAGATTGCAAGGACCTTTCAAGAATATTATCAAAATCTATTCTCTTCTTCTAACCCAAGGAATATCGAGGCTGTATTCTACCATCAACATTGGACCACAATTGGCAAGGAAGTAACAGTAGCAGTCATTGAAGTGCTAAACACCAGAAAGGGCTTTAAAGATATCAATCAAACATTTATTTCTCTGATCCCTAAGAAGAAGTGCCCATAATCTGTTTTAGACTATAGACCAATCAGCCTCTACAATGTTTTCTATAAGATTATCTCTAAAGTAATTGCAAATAGACTCAAGCTCATTTTGCCTAGCCTCATCTCCCTCACTCAAAGTGCATTTGTTTCAAAAAGACTGATCTCATATATTGTAATTGTTGCATATGAGCTACTGCATTCCATGCAAACAAGGTTAAAAGGGAAGCATAATGGCTTTATGGCCCTCAAGCTCGACATGAGCAAAGCATATGACCGAGTGGAATGAGAATTTTTTAGGTAAAGTAATGAGGAAAATGGGTTTTGAGAGTGAATGGGTAGATCTGGTGATGTAGTGTGTTACCACTGTCACTTACTCTATTCTTGTTAATGGTATACCCCAAGAAACTTTCACTCCATCTAGAGGCATTAGGCAGGGAGATCCCCTATCTCCCTACCTATTGATCATTTGTTCTGAATTCCTCAGTCATAGCCTAAATCAAGCTGAGATGTGGGGTGTAATTTCTGGAATCCCAACTGCTCGAGGCTCTTTTCATGTGAACCATCTTTTCTTTGCAAATGACAGCCTGGTCTTTTGTAGATTAAATCCAAATGAATGGTGTAGACTACAACAAGTATTAAGCAACAATGAACAAGTATCAGGCCAAAGGCTTAATCTTGAGAAAACATCAATCTTTTTCAGCAGCAACACCAAGCTTGAGGCCTAACAAGCCATTCTGCAACAATCAGGTATTAAAACTTCAGGATCCTTTGATAAATACCTGGGGTTACCATCCTATGTGGGCAGAAACAAAACTAAGGCTTTTCACTCAATACTAGATAGGATCAAAGCTAAGATGGTCAACTGGAAGAGTGACCTGTTGTCTCAAGCTGGGAAGGAGACTTTACTAAAATCTGTGCTACAGTCAATCCCTACCTATAGTATGGGTATCTTTAAACTCCCCAAAACCATTCTTAGAAGTCTCAACCAGCTCTTGCAATCTTTCTGGTGGGGTCAAAGCAATAACAGATCTAAAATCCATTGGTTGAGCTAGCAAACTTTAGGAAAATCAAAACAGAAGGGGAGCTTAGGATTTAGGGACTTTGAACACTTCAATTTAGACTTATTGGCTAAACAAGATTGGAGGATCATTCAAAACCTTTCATCTCTTGCAACCCAGGTTCTTAAAGCAAAGTATTTCCCTACATCCGATTACTTATCAGCCAAATTAAGACCTCACGATTCATATGTATGGAAGAGTTTCCTACTAGCCAGACCAATACTTAATGTAGGACTGTTATGGAAAGTTGGTGATGGAAGAAAAATAAAAATTTGGCAGGATCAGTGGCTTCCTTGCAAATCTACATTCAGAGTGCAATCTCCTGTTCACATTCTAGATGCTGAAGCTCTAGTTTCGGATCTCATAAATCTAGTCACCATGTAGTGGGATCTCCCTCTTATCTATGCCATCTTCTCAGCCTTTGAGGCAAAATTAATTAGCCAGATACCTATTAGTCCATGCAGGAGCCAAGATTTGATTACCTGGAGATGTTCAAGCAATGGAAAGTTTTATCTAAGGAGTGCTTATCACCTTCAAGGTTCACTTATAGAGGATAGAGTGGGGCAGTCTTCAACCCAAAATTCCAATTCAAATTTCTGGAACAAAGTTTGGGGTATCCAAGCACCTCAAGCCACAAAATCCTTTCTTTGGAGAGCTGCATGTGAGTCCCTAGCCACTAATATAAACCTACATAAAAGGAAAGTTGGAGAATCACACCTTTGCCCTATTTGTTCCGTTAAACCTGAATCAGTATCTCATGCTATATGGTCCTGTGGTGCTGCCCAGGATGTGTAGTCTATGAGCTCAAGAAGAATTCAGAAACTAAGTATCCTAGAAGGCTCATTGAAAGATACTTTGGTTCCTATATTGGCTCACTTATCTCCTTTGGAGATTAGTGAATTTGCTGTTACTGCAAAAGTCGTCTAGCATAGAAGGAATACTTGGCTCTTTGATCAGCAATTCCACCCTCCCTCTCAAGTGTCAAAGCTGGTCCAAGCTGAGATGGCCTCCATTAAGTTTTGGCTAGAGAATGGGATAAAATAGACTAAAGACCAAGAACCAAAAAACAACAGGTGGCTTAGTCTGATAAAGCCAGTCTAAATTCTTCCATTTGCTTAAAGGGGCGGGTGTTGGAACCAAAGTATTCATCTTGAAACATAATATCATTAAAATCCCTCATACACAGCCAGGGATTATGAGTTCTAGAATGAATTAACCTAAGAAGGTCCCAACTAACACTTCTTTTAGCAGTAGTAGGCTGTCCATAAAAACCTGTTATGGTCCATCTCTTACTTGGGATGTTAGAGGAAACTGAAATAGAGATGTGATGATGGGAGTAAGAATCTAATTCAGCTTCTGTTTCTTTTTTCCACAATATGGAAATACCCCCACTTTTGCCAATACTGTCAATAGAAAAGCAGTTGTCAAAACTCAACTTGTCTCGAATAAGTTTGATTCTTTTCCTTCTACATTTGGTTTCACTTAGGAATACAACATCCGAGCACTTCTCCTTCACCATAAGGTAAAGTTGACGAACTGTCCGAGGGTTCCCAAGCCCTCGAAAGTTCCAAGCTAAGTGTTTCATGGGGATTGGCAGGGCTGGAGGCCAGCCTCTACCAACTAAGCTTGTTTAGTTCTCTTCCTCATCATAATAGTCCCATGAGATCCTACACCAGGCCTTTTCCTTGGTTTAGAATCACTAGATTCATACATAACCGTGTCCTGTGGCCTATGGTTTTCTCTAGGCCCCAACTCTCTAGCCCTACTCTTCCACGTGGTTTTATTAGCAATACCAGCAGTGATTTTAATGGGTGAGTTCTAAGAAGATGAATTGTCCTGGGCCAAGTCTTGAGTAGGGCTCGATGTGTCTTGGCCAATGTTATACAAAGAGGGATCAAGGTGTGAATGGACTCCTTTAAAGCCAAGGTGTCCTTAGGGTGCACATCAGCCAAGTGGGAAGTCTCAAGGCTATCAGAGTTTACCTGAATAGGAGGGTCTGAATGATCTTTTGTTTTGCACATATTGCCCTTTTTGTGTAAAGGTCCTAGTAGTTGGTAATTTTTAGAGCTCCCAAGGTCAGCATGTTCAAAACCTATATTGGATTTGCAAGTGACATTCTGTCCCATCACATCTTCCTCGTTCCTACTATCTTCACTTTTGTTTTGGCACCAACTTCTTGTGTTTTCGAAATCACCATCCTTCTTGTTGAAAACTGGAGAACTCCTCAGCTGCGTGCTAGCTCTTAGCCAAGATCCATACTGAGGTATTGTTCCTTCACGTACTTTAGCCCCCGAAGAAGGGATTGGGCAAGACGAACCAGTGTGTTTAACAGAACCATACTGGAAGCAGAACAAGGGAAGCCTCTCATATTTAAACGGAATCTAGAAACGTTTTCCTCCCATATTGATAAATCTGCCCCGAGTGAAAGGCTTACATATATCTAGTAACACTCTAACTCTAAGAAAATGGCCTCAAGCCATGCACTTGCATCCACATCAATCGAGATAACAATTCTCGCAGCTGCACCCACCTTTTCTTCCATGGTTTTGTTCATTCCTGGGAAATGCATGTCGTGTAACTGTATCCAAAATGGTTCCTTCTTAAACTCAATATCTTTGGGAGCCACGCAACCTTCACAAGCAAATAAGCAAACCAAGGCCCTATCAAAAGACGTGGGTCTACCCGAAAGTACACGCTCCTTCTCCATGTGGTTCTGAAACTCAATCAAGAACCTGTTGATACCAAGGTTTTTAAAAAGAGACCTGGCCCTCTACTTTCCATACCTTACTCATGGTATTCCAAAAAGCTCCTCTGTTCATTTCTTTCTCTGTAACAATAAGCGCAGCCAAACAATTCCTGCTTTTTTCTACAGAGATTAGAACTTCCTCATTTGGAATGAGAACTTCCTGTTTCTCTTCTTCCATAAGGCTTAATCCTTCGTAAAGGTTAGATAACGCTTAGGCCATAAGGTAACTCTGTACCTTGCTTAGGGGGATCACACAGCAGAACCTCTCTTCGAACAAAGTTCAAGAGAGAACGTCTACGTTCAACATAACAGTAGAGAGAAAAAAACTCCACCTTTCTAAGAAAGAGGAGAGAGACCTTAATAGCTATAGCTATATGTATAGTAACTATATATAATACTTACACTATAGTATATATTATATAATTATATAATATATACTAAGTGTACTTATTTGTTATAGGTAATAGAATAAGTATATTACAAATAATCTACTAAGTATATTAAATACAAGTATTATAATACTATTATTAGTATTATTTTTTTAATTTTGTATTTTGTAATATTTGTATTATTATATATTAGTATTAGTAATACAATTAGAAATATATTAGTATAATAACCATTCGAACAGAGTTTTTTACTGTTCAAACGAGATGTCACGTACACATATACCCAGTTCAAATAGATTGCCATTATCGTGCCCAGTGCAAACAAATACAACCGAGAGCTCAGATCACCCCTTCACATCTCCGCCACTCATCTGCTGTAGCAAGCTCACATTTGAACTTCTAAGAGGTATGAGTTAAGTCCCCTATTCTATTGTTTATTTTTTTGTTCGAATGGGTTGTGTTTGGGGGGGGGGGATGGATTTCGAATTTGAAATCCCCCATTTTGGTGTTTTCTGACCAACTAACACCAAAATAATCAGTAGAAATGATGGAGCTTCACTCCTTAATCATTTCTACCTATTAAAACAAAGGATAACATCCAGATTAGGTTTTTTGGTTCAGGGTTGAGTTGACTCAGCCATGTCTGTTTGGCGTGTTCCCGTTCGAACGGACTCTAATCCCTTCAAACTCTCAATTGCCAAACAAATATATTTATGTTCGAACAAATTAAATTCGTTCGAATGAACACAAATTCCTTGTTCGAATGAACAAAACATACTGTTCGAATAGAGACTTTCGTAGTTCAAAATATGAAGTTACATTACAATGGTCAGTTCGAACATAATATGTTTTGTTTCAACAAATTATTTCAATTCAGTACATTATATTATAATTCTTCAATTATATAATAATACAATTATTTAAACTATATTCTTACTTTCCTTGTGGTTAAACAGTATACTAATGGTGGTCTAACCTGCACTTGGTTATTGCTCCATGAAAAGTTAGGGTGATTTCTCTATCCGAGATTGAATGTGTTTGAAAAAGGATTGTTTTGATGTTGCAAAATTGGATACGTAATGGGCTTGTTATAACTCGGTTGGGCAAAAGGATTCCCCACTTGGAAATCTACACTTGAATGATTTCCTGCACAACGATCACAAACAATATTAGTTTGAACAGCATTAAAGTTCATTTTACCTAGTTGTTTAGATAGATTTGCCAACAACTGGGCCGTAATTGCTGACATAGAGTCAAGCTCAACAATGATGGCTGCCTTCTTTCGCATTGCTCTCTCTGTGGCCCAATGATAGTTGTTAGACACCAACTATTCCAGAAATTGATATGCGGCTTCAAGGGTCTTGCTCATTAATGCTCCTCCTGTGGCTGTATCAACCATAGATCGATTTGTGGGCCCCCAAACCATTGTAAAATGTCTATACTTGAAGCCAGGCTAGGAGGTCATGATGTGGACACTTGCGCAATATATCCTTGTATCTCTGCCATGCCTCATATAATGATTCACCCTCAAATTGGGTGAAGGTAGTGAAATCATTCCTTAACTTCGCTATCTTGGACGGAGGGAAATATTTTATTAAGAATTTTTGTGCCGACTCTTCCCAAGTGGTGATGATGCCAGGTGGCAAAGAGTTCAACCAAGCTTTTACTTTTTCCCTAAGTGAGAAAGGAAAAAGTCTCAATTGAATCGCATCAACTACCACTCCGTTGTGTTTAAAAGTATCACAAATTTCTAAGAAATTTGCAATATGGACATTAAGATCCTCTTGTGACAGTGTAACACCCCGCTTCCCAGAAAGACATTTTAGAATTTTCGAGAAGCCAGTGTGCTACTACTAAACTTGAACTAAAAAAAAAAAAAAACTTTCTTTTTAACAACGCGCCAGATGCTAAAGATTTCATAAACAATGAAATTTAATAAATACTTAAAATTCAAAATAGAGTCTGCGGAAGCACTTATTGTAAAAAAATAAGGAAGTCTCATGTACTTATTAGAATAATTTATTTAAACCTTAAACCATAAAATGAATTGTAGCATAATTTGTCTAGGCCTTTGCCTCACCTCCCAGGGTCAAGTCATGTCCTGCAGTCTCATCCTCATAAATGTCATCACCTGGGGTGGTTTAAAATATAAAAATATACAAAAATGAGTCGAGTATTTAATAAGCAACACATCATACAGTAAATATAATAAAAATAAGATTTCTTGAAAAGCATGCGTACTTATAAATATATACGTAAATAACATGAACATGAATTTATCTTACACTTATCATAGGCCATTACCCACTATTGACCCTCATGAGTTTGGGCTAGCGAATCTAAGTAGATTTCGATTTTGCCCATGGCCCCAGGTTGTGGAATCCATACATAAGGAAGACTTACTAAATGCACAACCAGCATGTATGACCTGACAATGCAATATGCCCATAACATAGGTACCGTCTTCATATCATAACATAGGTCGTTTCATATCTTATTATAATCATACTTGCATACTTGTCATATCATAGATTTCAAAAGAAATCGGATGCATACTTATCATATCATATCATAGATTTCAAATGAAATCACATTCTTTCATAATTTTTGTGATACATGTTTCCTCACATAAAATCATGACTTTTCATAAATACTTTAATGCATAAATCTCCACATAGAGTCATGACTTTTCATAAATCTTTTAATGCATAACTTCTTTCATAAAATCATGAACTTTCATAAATAACTTAATGCATAATTCTTCACATAAAATCATGGATTTTCATAATTTTATTATGTCTTGGGTATCTAAAAAGGGGCTTTCAATGGAGGGTGTACTTGCCTAATATTTTACTAAAAGGCAAGCAGTTTACCGTACATAACGTGTAAGGGTATGATCATGCTACTTACCTTCAAACGCTAATTTACTATTTTCGGCAAGTAATCGATCGCTTATAACAATAAACACGTAATTTGTATATTTCTAATTAAACATGTGATTTTATTTAAAACCTAAACTACTAAAATAGTCTATAATTCCTAAACCTAAATTCTTCCTAACACTAAAATACTGTCACTTGTTAGTCTTAAACAGGTATGGGTAGTTTTGTAATTTAATCCACACTTAATAATCATTCTATAGGTTCATGCATTCAAGAATGGGTTTACATGTGAGGCAGTAGGCAGGCCGGGCTTACCTTGATCAACAACTAGCAGCGGCTCATGGCTGGCGCGGTGGCAATTCTAGCGAGTGGGAGACTATGCAACTGAGAGAGAGAGAGAGAGACAAAGAGTGAGAGAGACGAGGTGAATGAGAGGGAGATTATGGAAGAGAAGAAACATAGAGAGGCTATGCATAGGGAGGATCAATGTGAGTCTTACCGAGCGAGGGTGGCAGCTTGGGGTCCCGTGCAGCATGCATCGACGCTCTCTGTGCAAGTGGAGATGACGTGGAAAGGGCTGACTGTTGTGGGGTGGCTCGTTTGGGTGTGAAAAACAGGGGTTTTGTGCATGGTTTGTGAGGGTCTCGGCATGATGGGTGGCTTCCGTTTGGGGTTCTTGTGCTATGTTAAAGGGGCTGAGTGTGGGGTTCTTTTGCTGTGTGTGGAGAAAACGACGTGGACCAACTCGGCAAGTGAGTTTGTTTTCGGTGGTGTTGTCTGCAATGAGGGGCTTGCTTTCTGTGTTGTGATTATTACTAGAGGGTTTTGGGGTAGTTTTATAGGCAGGGGGAAAGGAGGTATCATGGATCATAGGTGTTTGGATAGAATTTGGAGTTGGGAGTTTGTTTCCAATTGAGAAAATATCAACTAGGAAACTAAATGGATGACAATAAGAAATGTAGACCGAGAGGATTGAGGCGTGAATGGTGATAGGATCCAATTAGACGAGATTACTAATACTGAACGGGATAATGGTTTTATCTAATAATCTTATTCAAATAGAAAGTCTAACAATATAGGAATACACGTATGGAATAGGGGAAGAAATAAAAATAATAATAAACACTATTTAGAAACCTATCTTAAAATCTATCTCAAATTAATAAAAAAAAAAATAATTAATCCTACTTCATACATAAAAATATTAAACAAAAAAATAATCCAATTATCAAACCCAATAAAATATCCGTAATTATCCCTAATAATATAGGATCGGGTCGTTACAACAACCCCCCAAACTGGATGGTTTGTTGAATCATTTGAATGATTGCCGACTTGATCTTGAAGTTATTGGCTTGAAAAGCTGGTCGCCTTATACTAGATGTCGCCCCATTCACAGAGGGCATAGCATAGTCTCTTAACACCTTGTGCTCTAAGTCAGCCATATTAAATTTAGATGTGGCGACTTCTTTCTTTTTCTCTTTATTGATCCAACGTAAGGTTCTTTCAATCTCAGGATCAAAAAATGTATGCTCTAATGATTTAGACTAGGGCATGCACTTCTAATTCCTGAAAAGAAAAAATCAAACTAAGATCAAATTATTTAAACCTAAAAAATAAAATCTAAAGTAGTAAAAATCTAGCTAGTATCAATATTAATAACAAATAACTAATCCCCGGCAACGGAGCTAAAACTTGTTTGCATAAAAATATATATGCAAGTGCACAGAATCGTAACAAATAGTAAATTGTTTTAAAGAAAAGGGATGTCGAACCCATAGGGAATAATTATGCTATTGAGTACTAAAAATTACTAAATTAATTACTCTTTGGAAAATTGAAATTTGAAGATGAATATCTAAATTAAACTGAAGAAAATAACATTAAAATTATGATTTTTAAAGATAATAAAAATAGATCTAGAGCGTTTGATTTTATCTAGCAAATCCCACACAATTTATTCTTCATTGTTATAAAATTTCAATTATCCCAAGTTGATGATAAAAATTCTCTAACTATTCAATATTTTCTCTCGAACAATACCAAAAACATTTCCGACTAATAACTTCATATCTCTATGTGAATTTAACTAATTGGAGACTCATTAAGTTTTTTAGATTTTTCTTGAAAATCACACTAATCGCAGTAAAGTATCTCTACTTTCACTCAACTAATGGTGTTTAATCCTAGAGTTTTAATGACAAATCACCTCTCAGTCTCATTGTGATTCAATAGATTGAATAATAATTAGCTAAAAAATTGCAAGCATTAAGAACAAGAAATAAACACTCAATTATGAAAATATTGAAAATAAAATAACTTAGAATATAAATTTTGTGTTCAATGCTAGACTACATCAAAACTCTAGAAAATAGAATTAGTTCATAATGAAATTGAAAAGAAAAACAATAAAACTATTGTTCTTCGTTGGAGTTGGGTGATAAGCATGCGGCTCTCGCCTTTGCCCTCTAGATCCGCCCCCTCGAAAGAAACTCAAAGAATAAACTCTAGAATATTTTTACTCTAAACTCAAAATCTTTAAAACTCAGACTCTCTAAAACTCCACTCTATTCATCCCACAAGACGGGATTAAATAGATGTCAAAATTCAAATCCAGAAACAAGAGAAATGCAGCTACAATCTAGCCTAAAGATCTGGAAAATAGTTTATAAAGATAAAAGTTAACATAAAAGAAATTATCTCAAGAATAAATGGATTATATAAAATGGAAGATTTAGTGATATATGGCTTGATTTACGGAGTTCAGGAGGATTTGGTGATTAGCAGATTGATTGCGGAACTTATAAGAGTTCCATCGGGTAGATGTCGTGTGCGTTGAATATAACTGGTTTCCTCACCTACCGAGAGGAAAGACTCCTGATCTGGATAACAGATCCCTTTCATCAACCGAGAGGAAAGACTCCCGATGATAGAACCCTCTAGCTAACCTACCGAGCGGTAAAGCTGCTCGCCTTTACTAGTTGTTGTCCATGATGTGGTTTAGGTTGTCTTTTAAGTTGGTCGTTTAGACTGGTCGCCCAATCTAGTCTCACGGAGTCTTGCGCCAAGTCTACTCGCCCTGAAGGTGAAATTTCTCAGTTATCGCCTAACTCTTGTCGCCAATTCTGCTTGCGCCTTCTGGTCGCGTCTTCTATTTAAGCCTTTTGTTTGAATAGCCCAACAACGTTGCCGCTACATTTTTCCACCAAATCTATTCTGTTCGAACAAGTAAATGTAAGTTCAAACAGTTATGAACTTTCCCTGGGAAAAATAAATTAATTTCCCACCAAGATTATTATTCGAATAGATTATATAATGTTCGAACAAACATTAATTCCATGTTCAAATCTATTTTTTCCTGTTCGAACAGTCGTGCATTTTTTAGAAAATTTTATTCATCTCAAAATAGCCATTCGAATGGATATTTATCCATTCGAATGAATTTAGAAACTTAGACAATTTTTTAGACGAAATTTAATTCATCCCTAACAAATTTTGTCCCTAAAAGTAAAATTTGTTGTAGTGTTTGTCAAGAAGTTTAATTTATTTGTAGCCCAATTCGTATCCCCTACCATATTTATAGAAAGAGAAAATGTGCCATTCAAATCAACTATAAGCTTTAAGAGCATAGATGAATTTCACTTGATTTAATGCGACATTGAAGTGGGTTCCATGCTAACTTTCAACTCTTGTCTTGGAGAAATAATTTATACAGTAGTAGAATATGCAAGTTCTATACACTCATTTTAAAAGAAGTAAAGGAAATCTGAGATCCACGTGAAAAAACTAAATTTTTCATAATGAAATCCACTTTTTTAAAATTAAAGGAATTTGCGTGCTCTACAACTATATTTAATATTACCATGTCTTTGCTTGAAATGCATAAGAATTCATTACTCGCCTTTTCACTTTTCCTTTTCATTTTTTTTTTTTTTTTGCTCCTTAAACAACATTATCCTTTTCTCTCATTTTCTCCTTTTTTAAATTTTCCTCCTTACTTTTTTTTTTCTCTTTAAATCAACAATCTTATGTCGTCTTTTTCACTTGTCTTCTTCCCCCTCTTTAAATCAATATCCATATTTGAAATACAGAGAAGCAAGCTAGCTTGAAGGTAAAAAGTCACTTTGGACTAACCTAAAAGTCGTTTTATCGAGCCATTTGCGAAATGAATGCATCAATCCCTCGAATAACAAGCGCTCTCCTATTTAAAGATACATTGGTACATCAAAATAGACTATATATAATATATATGCTTGTGTTGTGACACCCGCAAATTTCACTTGAGATTTAAAGGAGTTTGAAGGTTCGGGACATGCAACACAAGGTTATATTCTCCCGTTCATGATAGTCAAGGATGCAGTGTACCTAGCATGCATTTAATAATATACAATATTTGCAACGGATAACTTTTTCTTTGGGCAATACTGTATACTAGAAGTAATATATCCCAAAAACATAAACATAATTCATAACTTCACATGATAAATAGATATCCAAAGGTTAGAGCATTTGTCCAAAAGGTTTGTAACAACATAAGTACTGGAGATAACACTCCATAAATACAATTTGGAAATAAACTCTATTGTACGAAAATTGCTGAGCTGCCCACACAGCTCGAATATAATCTCCAAAATTGTGTCTAGAAAGTGGATAACCATAGTTATCAGTTCCGTGTTGTCTTGCTGAGTGTTACTCAACCTCGTCTAGTCTTTCAAGCATGGGTTCTCTAGATCCTGACATATCGTCTACCATTCCAGAAGGAATGGTAATTAAGACTACTAGGTGAGTTTTGTTTACAAATCTCAACAAGTAAATTTCCAAGCTACCAACAGTATACATATGCATGCATGACAGTGAAATGTCAGGATGAATTGTGACATGAGCGTGAATATGCATGACATGATTTGGCAAATAACATGACATATGCTTGACTTGAAAAAAATAACGTGACTGACATGACTTGGCTGAACTGGACTTGAGATGAACGTGAAATTGACATGGACTGAACTTTGTTAATAAAATATACATGATTACAAGATCCTGACAATAAAAATGATTTCACCAGTTTTTGTCAAGAAGATTTGAACAATCAAATTGATTCCTCCCAACGTATTTCATCAGAGATACTCAGACAATCGGAATGATTACATCATGAGTATTTTAATGGAGATACCCTAATAATTAGAAAAATTATGTCAGGATTTCCTTGTAATAGTTTTAATAAAAATACTCTAATAGGCAGAATGATTACGCCATGAGCATTTTAGTAGAGGTACTCTCACAATCAAAATAATTATGGCAGAAGTACCTTGTTTGAATTATCAATGGAGATACTTGGACAATTATAGTGATTACATCATGAGTATCTCATGCATGACTGATTAAGAAAATATTTCTTGATGGACTCGTGTGACTCATGATATGTATCAACGGCGTGTAACTGATAACTATGTAATTGATGACATGAAATTTAGGCATATAATAGATAAACATGTAATAGTAATAACTACGTGACATTCATGACATGTAATAGATAGACGTGTAACAATAATGGAATTCATGTAACAAATAAACGTATAACAAATGACATGGCATTCGTGGCATGTAACAATGACATGACATTCATGACATATAACAGATAACTGATGACATGGCATGATATATCATATAAATTACAATAAGCATAGTAACATGAATATAAAAATGGCAGTCTTACCATCACACATACATAAATATCTCGAGAATAAGTTAGAAGCTAACTTTTAGATTTTTCGCGTCAAGCATAATCGTAGCGTGAAAATGAGTGAACTGAAATGAGATATTTATAAGGTTTAGAATATCCCACTAAATACTTAGAAACATAAAGATTTTTTACTTGTGGAAAATATTGCAAATTTACCCCTCTACTTATAGAAAATTATAATTTTACCCCTAAATTAAGGATTTTGCATACTAACTCCAAATCTTACCAAAATATAAATTTATCATATAAATTTTGTCATAAATGTAAATATCTAATCAGAAAATTTAAAATATAACACAACTATGTGAACGATGCTTAGGCTGATTCACATATATAGGTAAAAACTTGATTTTTGTTGCGATTCATCCAAACTTCAAACTTACATGCTCAAACCAATTTTTGAAACACTTAAAAATCATATCCTATATTCTAAAATCATGCAAAGACATCAAACATACATTAAAAAGAAATTTCAAACTCACTTCATCAATAAAAAGGCCAAAATACCAAGTTTAGGTCAAATAGGACCAACTCTTGATGTTCTTAGTCTAATGCTTTCCAAATCAACTCCAAGGACTCCAAAACTCCGTAGTCACACTTATAACATGTTCATAAATCAAAATTAAGTGAGATCATGCTTGATCAAGCAAAGAAATCACAAAAATACAAGCTACAAAGTTGGTTTGCAAGTAAACATCAAAACGAAGTACACCATGCCTTTTATCTTAGATCAAAATCACTAGATCCCAAATTTTCATCAAATAAAACATCAAGAAATAAAACCATATACCTCATATTCAATTTATAACTTGATCTAGGATTTAAATCTAGAAGCACATGGCAAAAGTTTCACTAAAACTTAACACATACCTAAGAGCCTCTAGATTGAGTCCTAAACAAACTTTTGCATGTAGAAAGTCATTCCTTTAAAGATCAAAACCAATATTATCCAAAAATAAACTCCTAAAACATAGATAAAAGTCTTAAGGGCATCATATGTAAATATCAAGACCATTAGATCAAGTTTTGATAACAAAAGTTTACAACGTTTCCAAAACAGAAACTGTTTTGTACCATCCAGTTTCTAACTTCCCAAAATCATGCAAAAATATATATAAAAAAATATTAAAATGCAATAAATCCAAAATTAAATTTCATATTAACATTTTAACACTTTACCATAGCAAGATCTAGCCAAGATTCCATCAAAAACTTCATCAAAATATCAAAGTTTCACATAAGCATCAAAATCGTAGCTTAGTGTGACCTTTGTATGTTCAAACCCAACTTTCACCAATCAAAACTCCATGAAGAATTATGCAAAATGTACCAATGGAAATGAGAGTCAAAGAAGAAAAAAAATACATGAAGATAGTTTCATCAGAAAGGGCTCGAAAAACTAGAGCAAGAACTTCCTGAAGCTCTCACTTGGTTTCTTCCTAGAAAAGTGAAGAGAAAAATGTTCAAGGCCTGGTTTGGTTTTACAAACCCTTCAAACCATCTCATCTGATCCCATCTCTTCTCACCATCCAAACACCATTCCAACACAAAAAAAAAAAAAAAAAAAAANCTCTGGCCAACACCTGCACTGATTTCTGCTCCAATAGATTTGGAAAAATTGAAATTTGGAGTTAGAGTGTGAATTTCTTCAAAAAATATTGTCGGAGTCGGATTCAGAGTTGGAGTCGATGTTGGCTCCAACTTTTGAACACGGAACTCCGAACTCCAACTAAGAATAGTTCCTCCCACTACCTTAAACTTTGCCATTTCCTATTGCTGCATTTTCATTGTCCTGTAATTTATTGAATTTCTCCCACTGTATTTTCTATGTGTTTCTCTGGCTTAGTTTGTTTGTCTGTCTCAGTCTCTCTATCTGTCTTAGTCAGTTAGTCAGTCTTGTGTGCCTACAAGCTAGCTTTGGTTTTTTCCCATGCTTTAGGTTCAAATCATTGTCTTTTTCTCTTTTTACCTTATATTTATATATATATATTTAGATTTTTAGTTTAGGACACCATGAGTGTCAGATTTAGATATTTGCCTCAAGTTCAATCCTGACATAAAACACAATTTCTTTGGTTTAGATTTAGATTTTTGGTTTACAACCTTTTCATCAACAACTCGACATTTCTCTTTTTGACACACACACACACACATTATCATTAGAAAGCAATCCAAAGTTGCAAACAACTAGTCATGAGAAATAAACAGAAGAAAACAAAATTGCCAAACAAAACATTCAAGTCCTTCAAAAGTCTCTTACCCTTCCAATGGCTTCAAAGAGAGAGCCTTTTCTCTTCCAATGTTTGCCTCTTCTGTGTAGTAGTCACATTCTTAACCGAGCCATCTCTCTCTCTCTCTCTCCCTCTCTCACAGACTCAGACTCTAATAACTCCGATCAAAGTTAGAATCCATTCCAATATGGAGTCGGAGTCACAGTTCAACTTGGCCTCTAACTTTGGTCAGAGTCTAGCCCTACAATCAAGTGACTCTTAGGGGCTAGACTTAAGGGGTGTGTCAGCCCTTATCTTGGTCTTGGGAGGGAGAAGATACTTCCTCAAGAAGCCTCCCTTAGTGATGGTTTTTGGTGGGCCAAAAATGGTCATTGGAGGGGATATTTCCATCCCTTCCTTGGGTTTGGCCTAGGTAGGAAACCGAAGCCCATCTCAGCCTAAGTCACACCCTTCCTACAAGTCTAGGAACCGCCTATGGAACTCAGTCCATGGGCCATATAGGAGGAATGGGGATATCTTTGGATGGGAAACAAGTTAAAGGGAATAGACAGGACACTCTGACGCTAACACCCCCTACGACACCTAGCATTTAAAGATTTAAGCCAGCAAGTGAACAGAGATAGCTAACAACCCTCCATTCCCTAAAGAAGGGAAAGGAAAGTGACCACACCTTCCCCCTGCTATTAGGACGCCACTCAGGGAGCCACGTCGAATTAATGGCACCACCTGAAAAGCCATACCGCATTAAAGAACACCGCCTAGCAACTATGTGCAAGACACTGACTCCAAACGTAGAGTACAGAATGCTCCCCCGATACCTCGTATAAAAGCCAGGCCCCAAATATGAATATAGGCTCTCTTCTCTTTGATTTCTAAAAAACTCTCCATTGAATGAGTATTGACTTTAGCATCGGAGGCTCCCTGGACCAACCTCGAGCCCCATCCGTCTTTATATTGCAGGTAGCTGGAACTCGACCTAGGCATACGAAACACAACATCAATAGTGGCACCATTTATGGGATCTCTATAAATGCAACATGTCCTTCGTATGCCAGTGAAAATATGTTCTTAGACAACTCGGGGAAAAGAAGTATCATCGGGAAGCATGGAAGTAAGGTTTGCAGAAATGGAGCAGGTCGTGAAGAAGTAAACCACGGAGGTGGAGACACTCTGAAAGGAAAATGAGACCTTGAGGGTAGACACCAGTAGGCCAATCGAAGATGTTGGACATGCCGAATCACGGGGTGTCGGATGGATGAAAGAAAGAAGATGAAACAAGAGTTGCATAGCCTTATGGGCAACTACAAAGCAATGGCGAAGAGAATGGGTGCCTCATCATCAGTTGACCAGTTACTCACCAGCACAAACTTGCCTTACAACGCAGAGGTAATGGCAGTAGTCCTACCACCAAAGTTCAAGATCCCCTGAATGGACATGTATGATGGGTCCAAGGACCCTCTCGAGCACCTAGAAATCTTCAAGGCTCATATGACCCTTCATGGGTTCCTTGGGGAGATCACTTGCAGAGCCTTCCCATTGACCTTAAAGGGACTGGCAAAAGGATAGTTCAAGTCGTTCTCATCCAGATCAACTGATAACTTTGGAGAACTGGCCCACCTGTTCCTCATGTATTTCATGGCAAGCAGGAGTAGAAGAGGCCTAGTCGCCTACCTCTTGATCATCAAGCAGAAGGCAGACGAAAGCCTGAAGGCGTACCTGACCAGGTTCAACGAGTGTATGATGACTAAAGGCCAGGATAAGAAGATCACACTAGCTACACTCCTGGAAGGCATATGGCTATGAAACCCATTCATAGAAGGCTGGCGAGAAAAACTCTCACCACATTGCAGGAGCTTATGGACTAGGCAGATGTCTTCATCAACGTTGAAGACACACTCTGGGCTCTAACTACACCAGGAAGAAAGAGCTAGAGTAGGTTGACAAGAAATCCAAGGTGTTTGGCCGAGCTAGGGCTCCTAAGAAGAATAGAAGAGGGCAATAGGATAGGAGGCAGGATGAAGCCCTCCCCCCCCTTCTCAAGAACCTTCTTCTTAAGAAGAAGGTTGACCAACTACCTAAGAAACTAATAGCCATGATAGAGGTCATTGTTATTGCTCCTACCATTGAAATGACACCCACAATACCGAGAACTACATCTCCCTTAAAAGAAGGTTAGAAGAGTCAGGACATCATGACAACCATCGTTGTACCGACCAAGCCCTAAGAGATGGTAGATTGGTTGAGAGGCCGTGTGGAATCACCCCTAGACACCTGTTAGCAGAATTAGCCCTTGTACAAGATTTGAACCATTTCCGGGGGATTCACTAGTGGAGGACCCACCTCTTCCATGAGGGAAGCGCTTGTCAAGAGGGTGTGACATGAAGAGGTATACACGGCTGACCACTGCCACTAGAAGCATGAGCACACCGGTCATCTCCTTCGAGGAAGCTGATGAAGAGAGGGTCCTCTACCCCAACAATGATGCTCTGGTAGTGACCATGCTCATCGCTAACTTCAAGACCAAAAGGATCCTCATAAACAATTATAGCTCTACAAACGTCCTCTTTTGGGATGCCTTTACCCGAATGGGAATCGATCTCGCCAGACTGTGGCCAGCGCTCATGCCATTGAAGGGATTCTCTGGCGATATTGTTCACCCAGTGGGAACAATCATCTTGTCGGTTTTGGCTGGCAAGCCCCCTCACACAGCTACAACTATGGCTAGCTTCCTAGTGATAAAGGCTTATTCATCATACAATGCCATTCTGGGGCGGTCAACCCTCAATAGCCTGGAGGTGGTGACTTCGACTTACCACCTAAAACTAAAGTTCCTAACGGCCACAGGTGTGGGGGAGATCTGGGGAGAGTAGGTGTTAGCACCGCGAGTGTTATGTGAAAGAGATGAAAGTGCGGAAGGGGGAGGTCCACGCGGTCGAAGGTCCAAGCAGTGGCACCACCTTGCCACCACTCTGAGTTCACCACCAGAGAAGAAGAGGTCTAGGATAAACAGGCCCTTAGCCAGGTGGAGCCAAACAAACCACTGGAATTATCTTCCCTAGACACTAGTCACCTCAAGAAAATAGTTAGAATCAGGAGCAAAATGGAGTCCAATATTCGCCAAGCCATGAAGTCGCTCTTGATAGAGCACTGAGAAGTGTTCGCCTGGGGTACGGAGAACATGCCGGGGATCAATCCCACCATAATCAAACACCACTGCTGCATGCACCCCGAGGCCAAAAAGACTAAGCAGAAGCGCCACCATAGTGGAGGAAGTTGACCACCTCATAGTGGCAGGGTTTATTTGAAAAGTACACTACCCAGACTGCTTATCTAATGGCGTGTTGGAGAAGAAGTCCAACAGTAAATAGAGAATGTGTGTTGACTTCACCGACTTGAAAAAAGCCTACATAAAGGATAGCTTCCCACTAACCTAGATTGACTTGATAGTAGACTCCACTACAGGCCATTGCGTGTTGTGTTTCATGGATGCTTACTCAGTGTACAACTAGATTTGCATGAACCTCGATGACGAGGAGAAGACATCATTCATTACAGATAAGGGCTGTATTGCTACACGACCATGCCCTTTGGACTCTAGAATGCGGGAACCACTTACGAGAGGCTGGTTAATCGCATGTTCAAGGAGTAGATAGGGCAACAGATGGAGGTCTATGTGGATGACATACTCATCAAGAGTACCCCATATCCGACTTGAACAAGGCCTTTGCAGTGTTGCAACGGTACTTGATGAGGCTCAATCCAACAGAGTGTGCATTTGGTGTCGAGTTTAGGAAGTTTCTAGGCTTCATGGTCTTTGAGCTGGGAATAGAGGCCAGCTCGGAGAAGGTGGAGGTCATACCCAGAACATTAATGAAGTGCAGAGGCTTGCTAGGTGAGTTGTGGCTCTCAATCGGTTCATTTCTTTTTCAATGGATAAATGCCTACCATTTTTCAAGGTGCTGTGGAAGGCGAGTGTGACCAGGCATTTGAGAACCTCAAGCAGTACCTTGCCAGCCCACCATTGCTCAATTAGGCTGAACCAGGAGAAACCTTGAGCCTGTATCTATCCGTCTCTTTGCATGCAATCTTCGCTACTTTGGTAAGGGACCTGAAGGGCTCCCAACAACTGATATACTACACAAGCCGGGCTTTTCGTGGAGTGGAGTCAAGATACCCCCGAATGGATCAGTTGGCTTTCGCCCTAGTGATGATTGCACATCGGCTAAGACCATACTTCCAAGCCCACCTGATACGGGTTTTAATTGAAACGCCCTGAAGAAGATCCTGCAATGGCCAGATATCTTGGGCCAGTTGATGAATTCGGTGATAGAGCTGAATGGGTTTGACATTGACTACATGCCCAGAAATATCATGAAAGGGAAAGTGCTGGCAGACTTCGTTGCAGAGTTCATCGGTTTCCAAAGAGAAATCCCAGATGCATCTTTTATTTAGCCCTAGCAGGTCTTTGTAAATGGCTCGTCTTGTCGGGCTGGCAGGGGAGTGGGGGTGCATATGGTTATGAACACTAGGGAAGAACAAAACTATGCCATCAGGCTGGCATTCAAGACCACCAACAACGAGGCAGAGTATGAAGCATTGTTGGCCAGATTAGCAATTGCTGAGTCGTTGGGGGGAGTTCACCATGAAGAGCGAGAAGCGAAAGAAATACTTAATGCTGGTGTGGGAAAGGCACAACTACTTCTGATACTTTCAAATTCAATAGCTACCGAGTGTAGAGAACCAGAAGGCCAAGAGGTTGGCCCAAGCCTCATCTGGGCAAGAAGACAACCCTCTATCATAATAGACAGTGATCATAACAGATAAACGTCCACAGTACGATTCGTCTCAGAAGTAGGACTAGGGGCTCTAGAGTGGGCTATAAAGATAATCAAGTACCTAGACACGAACGATCTCCCCAAAGAGAAGTGGGAGGCAAGGAAGAAAACCGAGTAGCACGCTTCACCATGGTGGATGGAGTTTTCTACAGGTGGGGTTACTCCACACCCTTCCTAAGGTGTGTCTCATTTGAAGAAGTCCAATACATTTTGGTGGAGATACATGAAGTGGTGTGCAACAACCACTCAGGCAAGAAGGCATTACTAGGAAAGGTAGTAAGTACGGGTTATTATTGGCCGCATGCCCCCAAAGATGTAGAAGAGTTTGTCAGAAGTGTCAGGAGTACGCCCAAATACCTCACTACTCGCTGAAGGAGCTGACGCAGATCATGTCACCATGGCCATTCGCACAATGGAGAGTCAACCTAGTCAGTCCCTTAACTTCTGGCAAGGGAGGTGTAAAGTTCATGGTTGTTGCCGTAGATTACTTCACTAAGTGGGTAAAGGCAGAGGCACTAGCAACAAAGATGACTAGCAACATTACCCGATTCTTGTGGAAGACAGTGGTGTGCAAGTTCAATATCCCCCGTTACATAATCTCCAACAACTGGAGGCAGTTTGACTCAGACCACTATCGCGACTGATGTAGAGACTTGGGAATCAAGTTCAAATATTTATCCCAGGACACCCTCGGGCCAACGGGCAAGTTGAGGCAACCAACAAGATGTTGCTTGGGATACTGAAGAAGAAGCTTACCGTGAAGAAAGGGGCTTGGCTAGAGGAGCTTCTTGGGGTACTGTGGGCCTACCAAACCATAGTCAGGACTCCAACAGGTGAAACCCCTTTCACCTTCACCTACGGACATGAGGTGGTGGTGCCTTTCGAAGTCAGGATGCCAACTTGCAAGGTTCAACACTTTGAACAAGGCTCCAACGATGAGAAATTGGAAGAACAACTTGATTTGCTGGAGGAGAAAAGGCAAGAGGCTAAGATGAGAATGGGGATTAACAAAAGAAAGGTAAAATACTATTTCAACAAGAGAGTCTGACCAAGATCTTTCAAGGTTGGTGACTTGGTGTGGAGACAGATAGGGATGACTACCCAGGAAGAAGGGAAGCTAGGGCCGTGATGGGAAGGTCCATATGTCATCACGACCAACAACCATTCAAGCTCCCATCGGCTTCGAGACTCTCAAGGTAGAACCGCACCCTTGTAACGTAGAGCATTTACGGAGATTTTTCTGTTAAAACCTACAATTTCTCGTTGAGGTTAAATTGGGTAGTGAGACCTCAGGTATTTTGTGAATAGTATTGAAAAATTAATTAAAACATAATGTTAGAATATTGAATAGTAGTGAATGGTAGTAAAAAGTATGTGAAAAATAATAATAAAATAAGGAATAATAGTGAGATATTCTGAAAGTACCTCAGGTACTCCCATTACCGAAACCTGGCAAGACAAGTCCCAAGAGTACCTGACCTCCCTCACGATGAATTCACAGGCTAGATGGGTCAAGGACCACTTGACCCTACCAGTCCTTCACTGAGAGTCAGCAAGCAGGACTAGTCCCTAGGCTGCCCAACCTCCCTACGACGAACTCACGAGCAGAAAAGATCAAGGACATCCCAACCCTACTAGTTCCTCGCCAAGAGTCAATAGGCAGAACAAGCCCCTCGACTGCCCAAGCTCCCTTTAGATTGACTCACAGGCAAGAAAGGTCAAGGACCGCCAAACCCTACCAATTTCTCAGTAACGATCAAGAGGCGAGACAAGTCCTAAGACTGCCTAACCTCCCTCACGATGAACTCATGAGCGAGAAGGGTTAAGGACCACTCGACCCTACCAGTCCCTCGCTGAGAGTCAACAAGCGGGACTAGTCCATAGACTGCCCGAACTCCCTACAAGGAACCCACGAGTGGGAAAGTACTAGTCTCTCGCCAAGAGTCAACAGGCGGGACAAGCCCCTTGATTGCCCAACCTCCCTGGCGACGAACTTACGAGCGGGAAAGGTCAAAGACCACCTAACCCTGCCCATTTCTCTTTGAGGACTAAGAGGCGGGACAAGTCCCAAGAGTGCCTGACCTCCCTCACGATGAACTCATGGGCGAGATGAGTAAAGGACCACTCAACCCTACTAGTCCCTCACTGAGAGGCAAGAGGCAGGACTAGTACCTAGACTACTCGACCTCTCTAGCAATGAAGTCATGGGTCGGAAAGCTCAAGGATAGCCCAGCCCTACACATCCCTCGCAAAGAGTCAATAGGCGGGACAAGCCCCTCGACTACTCGACCTCTCTCATGGCGAACTCACGGGTTGGAAAGGTTAAGAACTGCTTGACCCTACCAATTTCTCACTGAGAAGCAAGACGTGGGACAAGTCCCAGGACTGCCTGACCTCCCTCGCAATGAACTCACGTGCGAGAAGGGTCAAGGACCACTCAACCCTACCAGTCCCTCCTTAGGCTGCCCGACCTCTCTCACGATGGATTGATGGGTAGGATAGGTCAAGGACTGCCCGACCCTACCAGTTCCTCGCCAAGAGTCAACAGACGGGACAAGTCCCAAGACTTCTCGACCTCCCTCATGACGAACTCACGAGCGAAAAGAGTTAAGGATGACCTAACCCTAACAATTCCTCACCGAGAGTCAATAGGCAAAACAAGTCCCTTGACTGCACGACCTCCCTTGCTACGAACTCACGGGTGAGAAAGGTCAAGGACCACCCGACCGTACCAGTTTCTCATCGAGAGGCGAGAAGGGTTAAGGACGACCTGCCCCTACCTATTCCCCACAAAGGGGCAAGATACAGGATGAGTCACTCAACTGCCTAACCTCCTTCGCAATGAACCCATGAATAACTCAGGTTGGTAAAACTTACCCTCGTAACTTGAGCTATTTGCATTAACTAGTTCAACTCTTCCAGCACGGCCAAACATCCGTCGCAAAAAGAGGACAAGTCACACCTCACCCAGGGTGTAATGCTCCAATGGAAGGCCCAAACCACATAGCCAATACATAAAAGAGACAAGTCAATAATATGATTGGAGCCCCATTGTAACCTTAGAAAGAGCAAGAACTTCCCCTTTATAAGCAATGTTGGATCCCTTTCACCACCTACCCTTATTTTTATCATATGGGGTATCACAATCTCCATCTTTAAATTTTCGACATCCTCGTCAGGCCTGTCCTTTGTAGTTGGTATGGCTTAAGTCCTACATTTCTCGTTGGGATAAGCTCTACTACCATTTGAATAGTTATGGTTCTTAGCACTTGGACTTTCTACACTAATATTCTCACTAGGACTCCTTCATAGGTGAGGTCATCTCGAATTTGAAGGGGCTCGTACTCCAACACATGTGTAGGATCTGGGGCTTACTTTCATAGCATAAAGACATAAAATACGTTGTGTACTACTGATAAGTGAGGTATAATGCTAGTCTGTAAACTGCTGCACCTATTATTTCCAAGATTTAAAAGTACTTTTGTACCTCGGGCTCAACTTTCTCTTTTACCAAATCTCATTATCCCTTCCATTGGAGCAATGTTTAGGAGTACTTTATCTTCTACCTCAAATTCTAATTCTTGTCTCCATTGGTTTGCATATTTCTTCTGTCGCTCTTGTGGTACTACGAGCTTCTTTCTAATGACTGATATTTTTTCACACATGTCTTGTATAATTTATTTTCCCAGTATCCTCAGCTGTCCCACTTCACCCTAGTAGAAGGGCGACCTACATTAATGTTCGTATAGATCAACTTCATATGGTGCTGCCTGAATAATATCTTGGTAATTATTATTATATACGAACTCGATAAGGGGTAGATACTTAATCCAACTCCTTTCAAACTCCATCACACACACTATAAGCATCTATTCTAGGATTTGAATTCTCCTCTCTGATTGACCATCAGGCTGAGGATGGAATGTTGTGCTATAAGTCAGTTGAGTTCCCAACTCCTCCTGTACCTTTCTCCAAAAATTTGAAGTGAACCAGGTATCTCTGCATGAGATGATCTTAGATGGTATCCTGTGTAATTTGATGATAAAGTAATAATATTGTATAAAATAAGCATGTTAATTGCAAATATCATATAGAAAACCTGTCACATGCTTACTTATACATTAATGTAAGAGAAAGGGCACCTAGCTTATGGACCAACAAAAATTGGGGATTATTCATCTATTTTTTAGTTAAGGAGCCTGCCACAACCCACTGCCCGTTTAGATCCTTAAGAGAAAAATACTCAAACCTCGACTAACTTTCCCTTTCTTTCTTTCTTTCTTTCTTTCTTTCTTTCTTTCTTATAGCCCTACATCTTCATAGAACTAGCCCACGCAACGGAAGGAGCACACAGTAGACAATCAATAACCAACAGGGATGAAATGGAATATTCTGAAAAGGAGGAAGGAGATTTGGTTATGCCCACTACAGAGGATGTGCAAAAAAAAAAGGATAAAAAGGAAGAAACAAAGAGAGAGGGGATCAACTAGGGGAAAGGAGCAAAAACCCACTTTGGAAAAGGGTAGTGCGGAGTTCATCCATTTTTCACCATATCGATTTAAGCTTTGCAATTTATTTTTATTTTGCATTTTTAATATAGCATGTGTGAATAATCTCTATAACCTAAGCTTGGAAGGCCTTTTGAATGGGTTGTGTTTTGATTGATTCCATTCCCATTTGTTATGAGTTTCTATATCTAGAGAGTTATGAACAATCTTTTTCATGATGCCATTTTTCAGAGTTTTCTTGCCAATCTTTGGTTCATCGTTGATTGAAGAGCACAATGAACACTTGGGTTGTGCAGAAATATTGTTTCGATGAGGCACTATTAGAGTCAGATTGGTAGTAATTCAATAGAGGATTTAGAAATTTCTTTGAGAATTGCATGAAGTATACAAATCATCCAAGCACTTATGTCTTGACCAAACCTCTATTTGAGGGAATCAGGGGAGATTGGAATCCATTTTGAAATGAACTTGTGAAAAATGGAATCCGTAGCTTAGGTGTTTGATAAAGTTATTTTTAGATACATAAGATTTGTTTTGCGTTTGTTTTACACACAACTATTGGTTTGGGACTAGTAATATGGTATTGTTAAATTGATTTCATAGAAAGCATATCCTGACAATTGCAAACACAAACATTCTTTTCTTTTGGAAATTCTTTTCTCAAAACCAGGTCAAGAGGCAACATCTTGAGATTTCTTCACTACTTTCTTATTTAAGTTTCTAGCAATTAAGCAAAGGCATTCTCATTTTAACATACATTGGAATAAATAAAAAAAATTCTCAAACACCATAGTCCCTATGGATTCGACCTTAGGACTCCCCCTTGATAACAACTAGACAGTTCTACACTTGGGAGGTAAATTAAATGGAGAGACAAGTTTTTGGCGCCGCTACCTGGGACTAATGGTAAATTTCAGAACAAACCTATTGCTGCTGAGGGGATGTTTTATTAAGTTGTAAATGTCTTAACATTCTTGGTGACATCTAACCCTTTTTTAAAATATATATACTTAGTCCTTGATTTTTTTAGTAGCTATTTTCTTTATGTTACATATACCTAGTGTCTGTCTTTTGTGGTCATATGGGCTACTGTCTGAAAAGCCGTCTTCTACAGTTCTGTCTCCTTAACCTTCAATTGATGATATCCAGATAGCAAATCTATCTTAGAAAAGCTTGTGCTCCCTGTAGTTGATTAAATAAATTGTCTATCTGTGGTAGAGGGTATCTGTTCTTAGTAGTCACCTTATTTAACTCCCTCTAGTCAATACACAATCGCATAAACTCATCCTTCTTCTTCACAAAAAGGACCGGAGCAATCCACAGGGATACACTGGGGCGTATGAAGCCTTTTTCTAGTAACTCCTATAACTGATCCTTGAGCTCCCTTAACTTGATTGGAGCCATGCGGTAAGGTGCTTTGGATATAGGTGCTATTCCTAGAGTGAGATTAATTGCAAACTCCACTCCCCTATCCCGGAGGCAGCCCTAGAATATCCTCGAGAGACACATTGCTAAATTCTCTAACTTCCTTTTTGTATTCAACTTTGAGTCCATCTGTTGGTGGTAAAACCAAACTCGCTAGGAATCTCGTGCACCATTGTCTAATTACATGAGAATGGGAACTTCCTTGTTATGACTAAAAACTAAACTCCTCTACATCTGTGGGTTTAAACACTACTCTCTTAATAAAACAATCCACATAGGCAAAATTTTAGGACAACCAATCCATTACCAGAATCACGTCAAATCCAGACATATTAAATACGATCAAGTCCATAGGTAGAATCCTCCCTTGAATCTTTATTGGACATCCAATCGTAACAAAATTGCAAACGATATGATCTCGGGAGGGCATACCAATAGATATACTAGGTTCTAACGGCTTGGGTATCTTCTTAGTCAAAGGTGTATAATGATTGGAAATAAAAGAATGAGTGGCTCTAGAATTGAATAAAATGGAGTCATGGCGTAAAAATAACGATAATGTACCTATATGAATGTCATAATGACTTAGAACTACAAAGATCATCTAATATATGCATCATACTATAGACATATCTAAACTTAGGATAAGGAAATGTACATATGACTGCATCGTTTGACGTAACAACGTCATCAGGGGTGAGAGAAATATACTCTTGTCGTAGCTGTCATTTGTTTTCCTCTGCTCCTTCCTGGTTCTCCGAGTCTCTTTATAGGGTAGTCCCGAGCTAGATGGTTTGACTTCCAGCACTTGAAGCACGCGTTCTGGCCATACAAACATTTTCCCTAATGTCTTTTTCCTCATGTTTGGCACATGGGGTAAGTTTGTCCTATTGGTGGTTACCCTTGACGGTTCTCGCTATGAGTCCTCTTGTCTCTATGCGACACTGATTGGAATTGTTGTCATTGTTGCTAGCGCTTCTTTTAATTGTTGTAGTCGATATTCTCTTGAATATCGTCTTTAGAAATGGTAGCTTGGGTGGCTAGCTCCATGAAACTCCGAATCTTGAGAGTACGTACTCACTCCCTAATCCTGTAATCTAGGCCGCACTTGAACTTCTCAGCTATCTTCTCCTCATATAGAATTAAGTAATTGGTGAAATGGGACAACTCCATGAATCTCATGGCATACTGGTTGGGATACACTTTGATACCTTTTGTAACGCCTCAATGGAAGGGCCAAACCACATGGCCTATACTCAAAAAAAGATAAGTCAATGATACAATTGGAGCTCCATTGGAACCTTATAAAGAGCAAAAACTTCTCCATCTCAAGCAATATGGAATCTCATTCACCACGTACACTTATTCTTATCATATAGGTATTATTCCAAATAATAACATGCAAGTTTAATTAAGCATCAACGTTGATGCTTAATTAAACGACGTGCAGAAACAAACCTCATGACATGGGGATGCGATATTCACCAGTTTATTTATGGGTGGCTAGCCACTATTGGGAGTTCTCGCCAGTATATTTTATCAATATTTTTTTCCTTTTTTTACACGTACGTCCACAAACATGTATTATTACCATGTTACCCACAAGTTTTAATTAGTATCACATTACGTTAGGTTTCTTTTTTCTTTCTTCATCTATGAACGCTCGGTTAGTTTGATAGAAAATTTAAAAAAAAAAAAAATGGCCCTAAAAGTCTAAGAAGAGTTCTAAAAAAAAAAACTAGCTTTTCAAAACTATGTATTTTAATAATTAAAAAAAAAATCTTAAACGTTAACAACTTGAAAAAAATTAGGAATTTACAAAAACAAAAAAGGGAAAAGAAAAGGTGAGGGCTACGTGGCTAGCACTTGATTATCAGTTACCTCCTAAACTCTAATTACGTACTACATATCCTTTAAATTCAAGTCTTTTTCTTTATCATTTACCGCCCTCCATTAATTTGAAACATTAAACATCAAGTAAAAGAACTTCTTTTAATAAAATTAACACATAATTATTCAAAAATTTTAAAAATAAGATCTAAAACTAAATTTGAACCATTTACAAGAGTAGAAGAGATTAATTTTTTTTTTCTCATCTCATCATTATAATTTTTTCAGATTTTCATATAAAATATAATAAAGAATTTAACTTTTTTAAATCTCAAAATATTAATAATATTTAAAAATAATATTCAAATAATATTATATTAAATATTTAACTTTCATCTAAAATTATTTCATCTCATTTTATTATCTAAACGAATCATCTCATCTCATCTCATCTCATTATCTAAAGAAAACTAAATTTCATTGAATGCAACCACAGTAGGAATTATAGATGGTACATATCAGGACAGACGTACATGGAAAAATAAGTATAACAAAACTCAAAAAATAATCTTGAAAGAATAAATGGCATAGTAGAGAGGAAAAGAGCAAAAACAGAACATGACTCGTGTTGTTACTAACGAGTCTACGATCGAAGTATCAGCCAAATAATATTTCTTTTGGCAGTTAAAAAGAAAGATAATTTATCATTTAAAAGAAATTAATGACTCGTAATAATTTGGTTGGAAGGCTTTAATATTATTTAAATAAATATAATAATGTAAATAATTAAGTTAATAGCTGATGTGACGTAATAAAATAAATAGGTTGTAATTTTTAACCGACGTCAGGGGTGACTTATGGGAGAGTTCAGTCTAGTTTGTTTTCACAATTCTTATCAATTGATTTGATTTAATAATTATAATTTTTTTAAATTTTTATATAAAATAAAATAAATAATTTAATTTTTTTAAATTTTAAAATAAAAATAATATTAAAAAATATATTATAATAATATTTTATTCTAATTATTAATTTTAATATCTACTCAGCTCATCTCATCTTATCTTATCTATAAAAACAAACTAGACCTTATTGTTCCAATTTTAGTTCTCACTTTCTCCCAATCATATTTAATTGGCATTGTTTTCATGGATAAGGTTGAAAATTAGGTCCTCACAAATGGCGAACAAGGGGCATCACAATGAGAATGATAAACACAAAGAGATGGAAGAAAACTTTCTTGTATTTTCTTATTATTGTTCTGTGTACAGACTTGAACATTTATAGTATTACATCTTAACAAACCTCCCTCAGGAATGGAATGCAATCGAGTACTTGCAATGCATTACAAAATGAAATATATATTTATAGAGTTTGTTACAAGTTGTTGGCCATGATACAGTATACATTCATATAGTGCAGTGGCAGTACAGCAGCCATACCCAGAGGGTATTCTAGGTGATTCCAAAATATTCTTCTTGAGAGGTGTCTAGTGGAGCAGTTGACATAGTTGCTCTTCTGGAGGTAGCTGTTGTGCTGGAGTTCTTGGAGGCTGAAGTGGAAAGCTCAGCCCCCGCAAGTCTAACAGTGTGTCAATCACTGTAAGACTTGTTCGCAATAAGTGAAAACGGGATGAGACAATTGGTTTTATAAAAATGTTAGCAATTTGATCTTTGGAAGAGAGGAAGACAACTTGAAGTGTTTTTGCAACAACTCTATCACATACAAAGTGGAAATCGATCTCCATGTGTTTGGTATGTGAGTGAAGAACATGGTTGATGAAGAGGTAAGTTGTAACACCCATCCTTGCTGTAGGTCTTTTTACAAAATATTTTAGAAAAGGACAACGGGAATTACCGTTCAATTTAAAATGTTTTACTATCCTTCCCAGGGTGCAAGACTCTACGCTATAAAATAAAATATGCTTTTGGAATAAAAGAGCTTTACAATGGAAAACATAAATCTTAAAATGAAAGGACCTCCTTTACATTTAAAATCTTGATGCCTAGACTTCCATGCTCTTCCCCTTTGGCCGTGTCCCTCTTGAGCGTACTGCTTATTCAATTCCTGTGGGGGGAGGGGCACACATAAAAACTAAAATGAGTCGAATACTCAGTAAACATTACTTCATACCGTTAAAATATAGCAACATAGGTTTTCAGTCATGCATTCATCATTCTATACATACTATACGTAGATGCATACATACTTTCCTTTGCAAACATCACTGGCGGGGCTTTCATCTTTAAACATGACTTTCTTTTCATAAAACATTTCTCTTGCCAGTGCCTTCATTTCTTAAAGAATGTCGTGCATTCATACATTACTTTTCTTTTCACTTTCATAGGCCAGTGCACGCTGTTACGCCTTACATACTGGGGTTAGCGGTCTTTTGGACCAATGGATTCGCCTGTGGCTACAGGTTGGAATCCCATTCCATTAGGGTGCATTATCAGATACTACTGCCCGGCATTGCAATCTGCCAATTCATTCATTGGGTACCCCTTTCCATTCATTAATGTGACCGTTACGTATTTTCATACATTCATGCTTTCATTCATTTCATGTCAGCTCTAAAGAGCTGAGGCTTTCCTTTCATTTCATTTCTGCTCTATTTTGAGCATGAACGTGAGCATCATCTTTTCTTTTCATTTAACAGTTCGTTCCTGAGAAAAACATTGTTAAACATCATCTTACGTGGCATCCGTAAAGCATTAGTTCATAGAGGCATTTTAATATCAGTTCTTAGGGACCAATTTTAAAACACCTTCTTCGCTTCTTTCATGCTTTCATTCATTACAGTCCTTTACAGTTCATGGAAAAACATCATTTAAAAGCATGGGCTTAAACATCATCTTTCGTGGCATTAGTAAAACATCAGTTCATAGGGGCATTTTAACATCAGTTCTTAGGGACTACTTTTAAAACACATTCTTCGTGTCGGTCGAAGCATCAGTTTGAAGCTTGGGGCACAGGCCTAGACGCTTCCTTTGTTTTCTTTAGAAAATACGTACAATAGATACATCGTATAGTCATCCATTCACATGTGTACAATTAATACTTTTGGGTGCGTAAAAAGGGGCTGCCAAGGAGGGGCCGTACATACGTATATATTTCAATACTTAGCATGTTTTCATTAAAAACATCTTTCGTGTCATTTCGTAAAGCATCTTTTAGAGGAAAATCATTTCTCTTTCTTTTTCTTATACTTTAGAAGACTCTAGAAGAGCATGAACGTAACACTTACCTGGACTCCATGCTACTTTCATACCATGTAGTCCATTCATGCGCGTGTCAGATGGCAACCTACATGCATACATACCCTTAACATTATTCTCTATCTAGTACATAAGCAACTGAACTAGAAATAGAGCTATGCTTTACTTAGAACACTCTCATTCTATCTCGTGCTCTTACGTGTCCCGTACTATGATAAAACCTTCGGGGACCCATTTACGGCTACTACTTCTTTCAACCTTTCGATCTACTTCTAGCGCTTACTCGTTAGGGTGAACCCATGATTCACCTTAGGATTAAGACGTTAAGACCTCTATCTTATTCTTTTCATTAACCACGTTTCGACGCATGACTTAGACCGACTAAGTCACGCATCCCATCCTTAGACTATATACTCGTCATTACCCTCATGTATCTTAGCTCACTCTAATTCTCATAATCATCCATACACGTCACACGGCTTCAAGCCACTCTTGAGGCTTAAGCACCGTGTAACCATACTTAAGACAGATTACCCATTACATATGGTGAATCCGTCCAGCACGTGTGTCTAGCCAAAACACACACGTATCATACCCCTTTATCACCTAAGACCAACATATCGTACATTGGTCATAGGCTCGTATGGCAAGCGCCATACTCCGTTACCAACCTTCATTTACCCAGCTAGCACGACTCTTCATGCTAGCCGTACCTCATGACAGTTCATCCCAACACTTGACATGACAGGACTCTACTCATGACTACATCTTAAGTCATGCCATATAGCTCGAGATTATTCCCAAGCTACACCGTGACCTTTTCACATCACCTCACATACATCCTAGGTCATCATAGCACAACTCCATGATTGACCACCCAGTCATGCTTCTGCTGCACTACTCTGATACTTTCTAGCCACTTCGTACTTATTCCAAGCTATAAGCCGACTACACGACGATACTTGTCACCCAGATTACAGGCCACATCTCAGCCACTTCGGGACATTGTTCCACAGTTCCCGACACCATACATCAAGCTCTTCGCCCAACTACGCAATCACCCTTATCTTCGTGACACGCCATACGGTGTATCGCTGCACCTCATGGAATACACTCCTCATGTACCTCCTTCACAGCATTACGCTACATCATCACTATGGCATACACACTATATGGTGCATCGTTCCACCACATGGAGTACACTCCCCGTGTACTCCCTTCACATCATTACACCACATCACCACTATGGCACACACGCCATATGGTGCATCGTTCCCCCACATGGAGTACATTCCACATGTACTCCATTCACATCATTATGCCACGTCACCAGATTACACAACACACTTTCCAACTACGCCTAACACTTCACATCACAGTCCACACTACCATACTACACAGCACACACACAATACTAACAGCACAGTCCATAACCTAGTCAACTACCTAGCATCCAATATAAACAACGAGGAATAGAGAATTATACCATCGACGGGATAACCCGTGCGTTGCTCGCTAACTATCACAGTTGATTATGCCAGAAGGGTCGTACGTGGCAGCTACACCATGTACAGTGGCTGTTTAGGCGTTTGGATAGCTAGGTGTGGTCTTGGAATGGCTTAAGGTGGCCTTATGATGGTGGCAAGGGACGTGGCAAGGTGGATCTCGCCATGTACAATGGTGGTCAGCCACGCGCAGTGGCTGTCCATCACACGCAGTGGCTGTCCATCACGTGCAGTGGCTACCCACCACATAAAGTGGTGGTTTAGACTTCGGCTAGGCTAAAGGAGGCTGCTGGTGGAGCCGTGGAGGCTCGGTGGTGGCGGCATGGCAGTCACAGGTGGTGGAGAGAGGGTTGGCAATACATGAGAGGGAGAGAGAGGCTATGGAAGAGTGAGAGAGAGGAAGGGAGCATGGGTGGTGGATCTGAGCTATGGGTGGTCGGGATAGCTTGGTGGTGGCCTAAGGGTGTCGGAGAGGGTGGTCACCCACCGTGGCTGGCGACGTACGGCGGTGGAGGTGGCTTAACCCTTGAATGAGAGAGGGAGACACCGGGAGGTGGAGGAGGGGGCATCTGGCCTTGGGTTCAAGGGAGGAGGAAGGGGGATACTAGGGGAAGCCCATGGTAGTGTCCGGTGGCTAAGGTGGCCGCACAAAGCGGTTCTAGGAGGCTACACAGTAAACCCGTGCATGGGTAAGCTTGTGCTAGTGCATGGGAGCGGGCTGCTGGGAGATAGGGGCCGAGCTTGCTAAAGAAGGGTGGTCGGTGGCAAACGAGGCTGCCATGGAGGTGGTGGTGCCGAAGGACGGCACACGGCGGCTCAATAGCCACTAAGCCCATTCAGGCCATGCACTGCCGAGACAGAGGAGGAGAGACCGTGAGGGAGCACAGCTGGTGCAGGGAGGCTCGCTGAATGGAGAGGAGGCCGGTGGTGGTGGAGTTGAGACTCACCAGCGCACAGCTGCGCCGGGCTGGGTAGTGGAGCTTTCGGACGAGAGGGGAGCTACGTACTTCATGCACTGAGGGAGAGGGAGGAGAGAGAGAGGGTTGGGGAAAAGTGAGGGAGAAGAGAGAGGAGCTAGGGTTTTATCCTAAAACCCAACCTCTAGGGATCTCCAAAACGATCTAACGATGACCCTTAATACTGATTTGAAAACGCGTAAACGTTTATTTAATTAAAAGCACTGAGAGGAATTAAGATAGAATATTATTTAAAATACTATTCTTTCATCATTTATAAAATGATGAAGTCTTAGTTAACATATTTAAGAGAATAAAACCATTAAATTAATTTAAAGCTTCCAACATAATTTGAATGACGTAATATTTTAAACAACTGGAATCATTTATATAAAATGATTCCCACAATTATAATATTTTTAGAGCTCTTCAAAGATATTAAAATTGAGTTATTTAAAATATTAATTAGTTAAATAATGATGAGAATACTCTATTTAAAATACACATAACTTTAAAACACAAATCTAGCTTTAGAAATCATGTACTATATTTAAAAATACGCCATCAAGGTCTGGCATGCATAACGGGACTCTTAGACACTAGAGAGAAGGAGCAGGCTATCCCATCCGACGTAATTGCTTACGTCAGAAGGAATGAAGGAGCAGGGTATTACATAAGTGGCACCATGGTTGTCACACCAAAGAGTTGGGGGTTTGGGAAGGAAAATGCAGAGTTCTTTTAGGAGAGATTGAACCCAGAGTAATTCAGCAGTGGCATTTACTAGAGCCTTATACTCTGCCTCGGTGCTTGATTGAACAACAGTCTGTTACTTTCGAGAGCTCCAGGAGACTAAGTTTGGACCAAGAAAAATACAAAATCCACTGGTAGAGCGGCGGTCATCAGGACAACCAGCCCAATCCGCATCAAAAAAGGTTTGTAGCTGAAGGGAGTTGGGTTTTTGAAAAAGGAGACCAAAATTCAGAGTGTGTTTGAGGTATCGAAGCAATCTCTTGACTGCTTGCCAATGAGACAGTTTTGGATTATGCATGAACTGTGCAATTTTGTTTACAGCAAAAGCAAGGTTTGGCCGAGTTTAGGACAAGTGTTGTAGACTGCCTACAATACTTCTATACAAGGTTGGGTCAGTGAAGATGTGCGTATCTGAAGTGGATAGGCGAGATGAGGCAGTCATGGGAGAAGTTATATCATTGGCATACATCATGTTAGCACGAGCTAGAAGGTCACGGATGTATTTCCATTGGGACAAATTAATGCCATTGGATAAATAAGGTACTTCCAATCCAAGGAAGTAGGACAATTTCTCTAGGTCTTTTGTTGGAAAAACAGAGGCAAGAAATTTAATCAGGAGTTCAATTTGGGCATCATGAGAACTGGTGACAATAATGTCATCCACATACACAAGCACATAAATAAGAACGGACTCATAAGAGTAGACAAATAGAGAGGGGTCGGATTTAGATGGGATGAATCCATATTCACAGAGTTTGGAGCTCAGTTGTGCAAGCCATGTACGAGGTGTTTGCTTAAGGCCATAGATGGCCTTTTGCAAGTGACATGCATAGTGTGGGTGATCTGGGTGGACAAATCCAACAGGTTGGGACATGTAGACAGTTTCGGTCAATTCACCATGGAGAAATGTATTAGAAATATCTAGTTGTCTAAGAGATCAGCTATGGGAAACAGCAAGGAAAATCACTAACCAAATGGTGGTGGGTTTAACGACTAGACTGAAAGTTTCAGAATAGTCGACCCCCTCTATTTGGTGAAACCCCTTGGCGACGAGTCTCGCCTTGCAACATTCCATGGTGCCGTCTGAATGATGTTTAGTCTGAAAGATCCACTTGCAACCAACAAGGTTAGAAAAAGGGGGAGGGGGAACTAATATCCAAGTGCGGTTTTGGATTAGGGCTTGAAATTCGGTGGTCATGGCATTTCGCCATTCAAAGAACCGAGATGCCATGGTAAAGGATCTTGGTTCCTCTAGAATTTCAAGAGATGAAATTAGGGCTTGACATGTTGGGGGTATGGAATTTGTCCATCTTGAAATTGTTTGGGACAGGAGGAGTTTGTTTTGGATCGGGTTACAATGAGGGATCGAAGAGGTGGTATAGATGGATTATTGTGAGAGGAAGAAGGAAGATGGCTAGTTGGAGGTGTCGGAATGAGAGGACGAGAGTTTTCTCTAGTCGTGGGATGAGATGAGGAAGAAGGGGGGGAATAGGAGAGGAAGCGTTTGGCGTAGACGTTGGGCTTGAAGAGGTTTGTTGTGAGATGGTAGGTGACGATGGGTTCAGGGGTAGGGATGATGGGCCTATTGCTGGTAATGGATGGGCTGATGTTTGAAATGGGAAGAAGAGTGTAGTTGGGTTGGGTAATTGTAGTGGATGAGGCCTTGAGTTTCCCATACGGGAAGGAAGTCTCATTGAATATGACATCACGTGAGATGTATTGCCAGTTAGATTCAATGTGAAGACATTTGTACCCTTTGTGAATGGGACTATAGCCAAGAAAGAGACAAGGTATGGAATGAAAAGTGATTTTGTGATTGTTGTAGGGCCTAAGATTGGGCCAGCATTCGGAACCCAAAACCTTGAGAAAGGAATCATCAGGCTCTTTATTGTAGAGAAGTAGATGGGAGATTTGTTTCTGAGAGATGGAGAAGGGAGAAAATTGATGAGATGAGCTGCGGTTTGGAAAGCATTGGCTCAAAATTTATATGGGAGAGAGGCCGTTGCTATAAGCGCAAGGCCCGTTTCAACGATGTGACGATCTTTACGTTTAACTACACCATTTTGTTGATGAGTGTGGGGGCATGAGAGACGGTGGGATATTCCTTGAGATTGGAGCACACAGGTGAGGGGTCGAAATTTCCCTCCCCAATCACTTTGAATATTTTTTATTTTAATGTTGAAGAGGCGTCCAACATATTTTTGAAAAATAAGGAAAATGGATGTGGCGTCACCCTTTGAAGCTAAGGGATAGAACCAAGTGAAGCGGCTAAAATCATCCACAAAAGAGATGTAATATCGAAAACCATCTCTTGATATATGAGGGGATGGACCCCAAACATCCACAAAAATTAAATGCAATGGTCTCAATGACCGTGTATTAGAGGAATGAAAAGATAACTGTCTACACTTGGCTAGAGGAAAATTTGAACAAAAAAACTTGTGTTGAGACGGAACAAAAGGCAAGAATTTTGTGTGCAATATGCAAGAGACAAGCTGAAGATTGGGATGCCCTAGCCGATAGTGACATTGTGCAAGAGTAGTGCGTTCTCCAATGAAAGCAATCGGGACAGGTGAGGAGGAAGCTAGAGGAAAAATGTATAGACCATTATGCGTTGGGCCCTGAAGAAGCAGCTTTCCCGTTCGTTTGTCCTTCACAAGAAAATTAGATTCATGAAACTCAAAGAAAACAGAGTTGTCATGATAGAATTTTTGGACAGAAATTAAGCTTTTGGTGATTTGAGGAACACAAAGTAATTTCTGAAGTGAGAAAATAGAGTTTGAGGAAGAGATTTTAGAGTCACCAATGTGTGAGATCGGAAGAGTAGCACTGTTTCCAACTTGAATTTGTTCAGACCTGAGATATGGTTCACTAGAAATGTTGAGGTTGTGAAGGTCCGAAGTTATGTGATTTGTTGCGGCTGAGTCAGGATACCATTGTCTTCTGAAAAGCTATGGTGAGCTAGTGTAGGTTGCCGAGAGAGATCGAGGTGGCTCAAATTGATATGCCTAGTCAAATCTATGGTAGCACTGAAGGGCAACATGGTGGATTTTGTTACAGACCTGGCATGTAGGTTTGTTGGGTTGGGAAGTAGACAAGGAGGGAGATACATTGTTACGACCACCATGATTACGACCACCCCGATAGCTGTTTCAGCCACTTCCACGATAAGTGTTGCGGCCTCCACGAGATGCATTCTGAGGAGAGAAAGAGGTGTTAAGATTGGCAGATGGTGTTGGGAGAAGGCCATGTTGTATGGAGGTGAGTGATACACGGCTTTCGAAGGTGAGCAGCAGATTGAATAACTCAAATGAGCTTATGGGAGTGGCATGGGTTGTCACTGAAGTGACGAAGGTTTCAAATTTAGAGGTGAGGCCATTGAGCATATATGAGACTACCTCAGAGTCTCGAAGTGGCTCACCAGCAGCAGTCATTGTGTCTGAGAGGAGCCGAACTTTGGAAGATTGTGAGTTGATAACGAATTTGGAAGATTTTGGCCTGAGATTGTGAAGTGAACATGGTGTCGAGTGTAATCCAGAGTTCACGGGATGTACAGGAGGTAATAGCTTGGGCCAAGATTGGTTCTGTGAGAGATGAAAGTAAGGCACTGAGCAGCATTTGGTTAGTGTGACACCATTGGAGATAAGTTGGGTTTAGTTGAGGATGAGAGTGTCTAGTTGGAGGGGGTGATGCTACGGGAAAATTGGGTGGTGGAGGTGGTGTGGAACCATCGATGAAGTGATATAGTTCTTGGCCATGAAGATAGGGGGTGATTTGGGGATGCCATAATAGGTAGTTATCAGAACTTAGTTTTACGAATACTATGTAGGAGAAGTTGTTGGGGAGTTGGAAAGTAGAAGGATGAAAGAGTTCTTTATTAGAGGAGGAGCTATCAGAAGCCATTGAAGGAGGAAAGCAGAAGGCCAGGAAAAGAGAGGAAAGAACAAAAAAGCGTTAGTTGATATTGTGCTCTGGTACCATGTAGAGAATGATAAACACAAAGAGATGGAAGAAAACTTTCTTGTATTTTCTTATTATTGTTCTGTGTACAGGCTTGAACATTTATAGTATTACAGCTTAACAAACTTCCCTCAAGAATACAATCGAGTACTTGCAGTGCATTACAAAATGCAGTGTATATTTACAGAGTTTGTTACAAGCTGTCGGCCATGATACAATATACAATCATATAGTGTAGTGGCAGTACAAGAGCCATACCCAGAGGGTAGGCACCCGCCTATTCTAGGTGACTCCAGAATATTCTTCTTGAGAGGTGTCCAGTGGAGCAGTTGACGTGGTTGCTCTTCTGAAAGTAGCTGCTATGCTGGAGTTCTTAGAGGCTGAAGTGGATAGCTCAATACACAACATACCATGGCTCCTTCTCCGTTAAGGAGTTATTATTTTTTAAGGAGTAAATCATATTATGGGAGTTTGAATTATTATTATTATTTTTTTAGTTTTGAGAGTTAAACTAAGATACGTGGCTTTCTTTATATTTAACATTGAGATCATGTTATTTTTACACTCCATTTTTTTTTTCAAGGCAATTGATATGTCTTGTATCAGACTTTCTTTTATATAGATCACCACATTTTTTTATTTTATAAAAAATAAGAACAGTTATTTAAAAATAATAAATGTATATCAGATAAATAACAAAAAATTTATTTTGTGTGAACCATTACCAGCACTCGAGGGCACGACAGAGGTTTACCACATGGGGCGGGTCATGAACCATGACCATCACTATGAATTTTGCTCTGCCAAAGTACTCATCATGGTATTTCGTCTTTAATGTTTGAATGATGTCTGAAAATGAAATTAGATGACATTTTGAAAATCTTGTGTTTGATCTCAATTGCTAACTGATTAAAGCACAAAATTCCAATGAGAGAGACTGAATACAATTTTTATTTCTTTTGTCTTGGTGTCTGCAGTATAAGTGGATAGTGTTGGGAAATTGCCATTAGTTTGACAAAGAAGTAACATTTAACATTAATCGTTTGGCCTCATAATTTTCTTGTCTTACTACTTAATTTTCTTTGGTTGATATACTATTGTATCGAACCCCTTCTGAAGAATAACATTTAAGTTTAATTAAGCATCAACCTTCACTCGCTTAAACAACATATATGCAAAAACAAACCTCACTACATGGGGATGCGATATTGGCACCCCTTTGGAAAAATCTAGTTGTAAGCGATTATGCGCACTAATACGCGCACTAATTTAATGTGATTGGTCAAAAAGTAAACTTTATTAAAAACAATACTAATTTGAATTTTGAATATGAAGACAATAGGATTAGTACGCAGATTGGTACGCAAACTTGTTTGTACTTAGCAAAACTCTTATTTATGGGTGGCTAGCCACTGCTAGGAGCTCTCGCTAGTGTATTTCTTATATATATTTTTTCCTTTTTTTACACGTATTTTTTAACACTTTTAAATATTAAAAAAAAACTCATCACATCATTAAAAAAAACTCCTTAAAAAATACTTCCTTAGTTATTAAGTAAAATATTTTAACAATATCTTAACTTTATAATATTTTTATTCAACTTTTTTCTCTTGAAATTACTAAAACTCAATAAAATATCTTAATTTAAATAATTTCACTATTATTTACATATATTATGAGATATTCTAAGTATGTAAACGAGCCTTAGTATTGACATCATGATATTTTTACACTCCATTATTTTTCTTAAAGTGACTGATGTGTCTTGTCATAGATTTTCTTTCGTGCAGATCACCACTTGTTTTTTAAGAAAACAAACAAGAATAGTTATTTAAAATAAAAATATATCAAATAAATAAAAGATCACGATGGTTATTAAAATAAGAATATTGGCTGTTTAAAGGGAAGAACAAAGTCACAACTCTCTCGTTTAAGCAAGCACAATATAACACAAAGACTTACTTGTTGATAAAAACATGGGCTTTTTTCTTTGCCAAGAAAACCTAGCTGACCGTTATTATACATATAAACAACTTTAACCATTATACCATCTTCGCAGCCTTATCCTTTATTCAGATTTAGATAATTATAAAAGCGATTGATCTTTATTCAGCCTTATCCTAGGGAACTATCTTGCTCAAATCATCATATTATAAGAATCCAGAAATTACAATAGAAAAGAAAAGGGGGGAGTTTGTGATGATTTTTTAAAATCTTATACTAGATAAACTAGTATCCTAATGCTTGAAGATAATCAATTCCGCCACTGTGGTCGGACTCTATTATGGATTTTTTACCACATTTTCCATGGGGCCCTCTTATCTCTTCCATCTTCGAGCTCAGATTAACTCCAAGTCCACGCCATCAATATTGTCTCCCTTGATCATGTGGTCCTTTTATGATCCGCACTTCATGTCTCCCTTTCCGAAATTAATTGCATGTTGGACATTGTATGGTTCATTTCGGAAATAGCTATATACACCTTCTCCAAGCCATCATTGTGCATGACCTCAGGATGCCTATATATTAGGACGTTAATTTGGCTAATTATTAGAGTAGTCTAGTCTGCAAAATAAATTTATACGGCTATTTCCGAAATGGACCAAATGGCGTCCAATATGCAGTTAGTTTAAAAAAGGACCAATTTGACAAATGCGGATCATAAAAGAACCACATGATCAAGTGAGAGAATATTGACGATTAGGACTTGGAGTTGGAGCAAGATGGTTACCTAAGGATAAGGCCGAATAAGGAACAATCGCTTTTATAATAATCTAAATCTCAATAAAGGATAAGGCTGAGAAGATGGTATAATGGTTAAAAATGTTTATATATGTATAATTATAACGGTTAGCTGAATTTTCTTGGTAAACAAAAAGGCCATGTTTTTATCAACCAATAAGCCTTTGTGGTATATTGTGCTTGCTTAAACAAGAGAGTTCATGTGAACCAAGATGAGATACCTAATAACGAAGAAACACTCAAGAGAGAGAACCTTCATCTTCTATCTAAAACCCTTTTCCACCCAATTCTAGCTTGAGGGGGCTGAGGGGAGGAGCCAACGCTCCCACCCCCTCACCCCCTCCTAGTCTACTTTTCTTTAGTCTAGGTTTTCTCTTTCTGTGTTAGTTTAGGGCTTTTAAAGAGGAACTCTTTTTGGGGTCTTAGTTTTTTTTTTCCGTTTTCTCTTTTCTTTCCAGACTTTGGTTCTGTTCCTCCTTCAATAACCCGCACAAACCTTGACCCATCCTCTCAGTGTATCCTCGCATGGATTTCGCCAAAGATTCGAGCCATTTGGATGGTGCGATTGCTTTTTGTGGTGTCGTGCGGTGCGTTTATGCCGTGTGAAGGTGTGAGGATGTTGTGCCTGTGCGATGGGTGGTCGGTGTGGCCGTAGTTCGTGCAATGGGTGGGCGAAGCCAGGGATGGGTGAGAGGGACGGTGGAGGAAGCCAAGGTTTAAAGCTCAGGTGGAGGCTGCCGCAGATCAAACGGTTGGGCGCAGAAGGAAGATCGGGGGAATGGAGGATGGAGGATGGACATCGGGTGACGAAGGAAGAAGAAAAGGAAAGGAAAAAAGAAAAAAAGAAAAGTTGCAGGTGGGCAACGGCAGTGAACTTAGAGATGGAACCCTAAGGGCCTCCACTTGCAATTGGGCTGGTTTTTAGGCTGGGCCATTTGTTTCTCTAGCCCATGTGTTGTTTATTTAGATTTATGTGTATCTGTATTTCATTTTCTGCAGTTACTTTTTAGATTTAATAAAATTTAAAAAAAAATAGTGTCTTCGGACCTTAGTCCGAATGGAATAGTCCCCCCCTCCGCTTTGGCGGTGTTTATGGTGGAGTTGGTGCACCTTACTCCACTTTGTCGGGGTATGGTGTTTTGTTTATCTAGTTACTGTTAACTCTATCGGGGACAGAGTCGTGTTATCTCTTAGACTTATGTCTTTAAAGATCCGCCGTCTGGACTAGACTATGTCAATCACGAAAGTGTACTGAGAAGCTTCTAATGTTTGAAATTGGCTTGTATGTTTTTAAGTCAAACCTTGTACGTTCTCTTTTATGAATGAATTTAGTTCGTATTCAAAAAAAAAAAAAAAAAAAAAAAAACGAGAGACTTGTGACTTTGTTCTTACCTTTAAACAGCCAATATTCTTATTTTAATAACTTTCGTGATCTTTTATTTATTTGATATATATTTGTTATAGTCAAATAAGTATTCTTATTTTTTTATTTAATAAAAAAGTTGTGATCTGCACGAAAGAGAATTTATTACAAGACACATCAATCACATTGAAAAAAATAATGGAGTGTAAAAGTAACATGATGTCAATATTAAGGAGTAAATCATATTATGGGAGTTCGAATTATTATTATTTTTTTAGTTTTGAGAGTTAAACAAAGATACGTGGCTTTCTTTATATTTAATATTGAGATCATGTTATTTTTGCACTCCATTATTTTTCAAGGCAATTGATATGTCTTGTATCAGACTTTCTTTTATATAGATCACCACATGTTTTATTTAGGAAAAAATAAGAATAGTTATTTAAAAATAATAAATGTATATCAGATAAATAACAGAAAATTTATTTTGTGTGAGCCATGACCAGCACTCGATGGCACGACGGAGGTTTACCACATGGGGCCGGTCGTATTGGTCCTTTTCCGCAATAACAGTATTCTACTGTTCGGAAATAACCTTCTCCCAAAGACAAACCATATTGTTTGCATGGTTCATTTCGAAAACAGCTGTATACCACTATTCTGGAGAAGACTTTCATATCGAGATTGAGGAGGTGATCACAATTTTTTCCAAGTGTTACATCACTGCGCATGACACTAGCCTGCCTACATATTAGGAGTACGTTAATTGTTTGGCTAATTATTAGAGTAGTCCGCATAATAAGTTTATTTACATGTTTGATTCTTGAGATGTATTAAAGAAACAACCAATTCCACCTAAATTTCTGTTTATGGGTGACATGGGGAATGTCATATAAAATAGCCATTATTATGAGGGATTCTTCTTCTACTCTCTCCTTCTGTAGTGATTAGATTAACAGCACTTCCCAGAAGAAGCAGCAGAGAGAAAGAGAGAGAAAGAGGGTGGTGGGTTAAGGAGTGAGTGGAGGAGTGTGAGAGAGTATGATGTTTGATGGACGATGATGATGATCCGGATGATGTCGTTGATGGCAATGCTGATGTTGCTACAGTCAATTTTTTATTTTTTTTATTTTTGTTCACCCTTTCTTTTTGGCTTGGATATTCTTCTCTCAAGCAAACTAGAGCCGAAGGAAAGAAAAGGGAAGGGAAGGGATAAAGAGGAGGCTAGTGATTGGAGCCACGTGGACGTAGTGTAACTTTTTAAGACAAGAAGGTGAAGGTAGAAATTATTCCGCCTGTGGGACGTGTCAGCAGTGTTGTATGGTACTGTTAAAATTGAACGTAGATTTTCGATAATTGCTTTGAAGTGCATTGTGTATACAAATTGCTGTACCAAGCTCAGTGCTTTGTCCTCATTCGCTTCCCAAACTAAAGTACATTATCCTTTCACTACAAGAAATCTGCCCTTTTCCAGCGATTTTAAAATCGCTGCAATAGAAATCGCTGCGAAAGGTCTATTTTAGCAGCGATTTTAAGCTCGCCAGTGAGTTCAGGATATAATGTAATTGGGGTTTTCTTTTGCAGCGAGTTTTTGTCTTTTGCAGCGAAAATAATCGCCGGTAAATTATTGACATTTTTGCAGCGATTAAAAATCGCTGCAATTGGGTCCTTAATGCTACAAATACTTGTTGCGGCGACATTTCGGATTGTAGAGGCGAAAATATTCGCCGGGAAATATAAATTACCTTTTGCAGCGTTTTAAAATCGCTGCAATAGATCAGTTAATTAAACGGCGCCAAACTCGCTCAGATATTTTCTTTTTCCCCCCCAATTCCTTTCCTCTACACTTCTCTCTTTTTTTCCCGTTCCATCGCCTCTAACCTCTCCGAGAGATCATCTGCTACTCCACCCACGCCCTCCTTCGATTTCATCTCCATTTTCGTGCAACCACCCGTGCGATTCGTCCCTTTCCGTCTCCACCTCTCTCTGTTCGTCCCCATTCGTTCTCCATCTGGGTTTCCGAGAGATCAGGCCGAACGATCCATCTGGGTTTCCATCTAGGTGCTACTCCATCCACGTCCCCCGAACGGTTTCATCCCCATTTCATTGCAACCACCCAAAGGTTTCTACTTTAGCACATTTCCCTCCCGCAGAAGCTACGGTCGAGATGGAATGGAAGGAACATTGATCTGTGCCGTGCGATTCCGAGCTTTCAATCTGTGGAATTTGGGTCAGTTGCTTCCAGGTATTGCTGCAACTCAGAGTGGATTTTTTAATACTGTTTGGCATTCACTCGTTTATTTACACAATTAAAAGCTTTTGTTTGTAGACTGATTTCTACTTGTGCAGTAGGAAAATCTATCCCTTTTTAATACCAATTTTGCAATGTATATCTGCGAATTTCCTGGTCCAGCTTGCTTTGTCCGATGCTCGACCCTTTGTTTGTACCCAGTGGCTGATACTTAATGATATTTGATTTATATATATGTCTACGAGCATACTTCCCACCCAGTTCATAATTGATCTCTTATATGCTCTAGGTTTTTATTAGTTTAGGGTCTTGTATCATTTTGTTTGCTATGTAATTTGGGAATTTACAGCTAGTACAAATTACCAAAATACATTATATGGACCTAAAATGTTGATCTTGTCTTTTGAGGTTTTGCTAGCTTTAGTTGCATTAACATTGCTAGGGTGCCGTATTCATCCAAGAACTTTGTAAGTGTTTTATTACGTATATAAATGGACCTAAAATGTTCATGTTAATGTACATGCAAACTGTTGAACCTAAATTAAATGTATCAGGGATATATCCTAGAACATACATATTTTTTTTTTGATGTAATTGATAAGGTTTAGTATATTAATAAAAGAATAGGCAAAAGCTCCTTGTAAAGTACAAATAATGCCCTAGCAATCCGGGTAGGGGCCATAGATACAAGGACTAGAACATACATATATATATATATATACAAGCTTCATCTCCCTCATAGTTAGTGGTGCCTTTTCCTATTAGTGATGCTTGATTGATTCTGATCAAACTGTTTTTTGCTTCAATTAATAGTACTAGTGCTTAATTTCCCTATATATATCAACCATGCACAACATGATCATCACCTCAGGAAAAACTTCTCTAATTTGTCTCCAACACATGATTCAATTGCTCTGGACATACCACTGCCTTTCCTAACTGTTCTGTTCTTCCATTAATAGTAATATTGCGTTTTTCCAATATCTATCCCAGTCATCACTATAGTAAAAAACCTGCTCTAATTTTTTGGCATAAGTAAAGGATAATTAAATTAATAAGAATAGGCATATAGCTCAACTACACAGGAAAATCTTTGTGTCTTGTTAAACTCATGCACATTCCACTGTACTAAAATTAAGCTGCATCGATCTGTCACCCACATTGAAGGAAAAATCAATGTGTGTATCACCGGAATCATAAAGATCAGGGTGCTCTTAATGCAGTATTCTCTAGAACAAATTTGTCAAAAAACTACAATCACTTCTTTTCTGACAATATATATATATAATATATATATAACAGTTAATTAAAGTTATCCCGTCAGATACTAGGTTTCTTTCTTTCTTTCTTTGGGATAGAAAAGGAGGTACGTAACACATGAAGCACACACTTAATTACTGATTTTGGTTATCATAGGCTCACCATCATAGGCAGCACAACAATGAGACAGGAAATGCTGTTTTTTTTTTTTTTTGGCAAGTATGAGATACAAAATATCTCCACTAATGAGTTCAACAAGGGATACAAAGCAATGTTAAAACCCACGCATGTACGTATCATAACTCTACTAAGTGATAAGAGTTATTACAAGAGTAGTAAATCTTGTAATACAAAATAAGCCAGAGGCTCATTTTAATCCAAGTTGTCAATGTATGCTTTTCCACTCACGATGTCGGCTCTAACTAGGTTAATTTGGAATAACTCTCCGAGCATTTAGGCCTAATTACAACTTAAATGCTTTCATGAAAAAGACATTGAATATAATGCATGCACCCTTGACTAGAAAAATGTAATAAAACTTTTCTGAACTATAATGGACACTTAAAAAAATGAAAAAATATATACTGTTACCAAACCCTAGATATCATAATTGAAAGCAAGAGATCAACTTTAAAAACTTCATGCTATATTATCTCAGGCACCTGGCCTATTGTAAACTTGCCATAACTTCTTCTAAAAAACTCCATTTGCAAATTCTTTAATGCATCAGAAACAATAGACTTAGAATGTTGATGGTACATGGCATGTAGGCCAATTATTTCGAAATTATCCTAGACTATTTTTGGAATACCCTAAGAAATACATATTGATATATTTTGAGTTCTTACCTATATTGATTCTCAATTTCCACACAGCAATCGTGCAAGTATCCTTAGAACACCTTATTTCTTTTTTCAGTACTAATTAAAAGCTCAATGACAATGTTATTGTCATTGAGGTGTGACATAATCTGATTTTAGATTCTGTGGAAGGCAATTTTATCATGCCCTAGCCATGTTTCATAATATTGGGGATGAACCTATTGAGGTCACAAAAACATTTTAAAAAAAACGAATAAACTAAAAACTTCTATATATATATGAAATTGAGTTCAGATTTTTTTCCATCTCACCAAATCCATCAAAATAGCTAATACTGTTCTTGGTCTTGAAAATCTAAAATAAAACCCTATTCTATAGATGACACTTATTTCCTAGCTCTCATTCTAACCCTCCTATGTGTCCTCTAAGCTTCCTCATTTGGTACCCCAGCTTTGACATGTGTAGAATAAGAAATAAAACCTGTGGAAGGTAATTATATTTGTCTCGATAATTATGATTGATTAAGCTAGGTGTAATATTTGAACACATTTTTTATTAGCTTTTTATACTTAAATTAAAAGCAAAAACCAAAATCATAGTATTGAATGTAAATTAATAATCCTTAGTATTTTACAGCTAGTAGAAAGGTGAATAATACATCAATATTTGCCTTGATTCTCCATCAATGAATATCTTAAACATATGCTAGCTCATCAAGTTGATCTTGTATTTTTTGTTTTGCTAGCTTTAGTTGCATTCACATTGCTGGTATATAAAGCAGTACTGATCAAATTAACTTGGCTGCATGTCATCATAAATAATAGCGCTGGGTGCCGTTTTCATCCAAGAACTTTTGATTGTCTTAGTATGTATATACATGGACCTAAAATGAATACATGAGATGATTTTTGTATTCATTTTAGGTCCAATTTCTGTGACTAATTCAGTCCTATGATTGTATGGCAATCGAATATTTAATGTATGGATTATACAATGCACTACTTTAAAAAGAATAAAGTTTAGGTTCCCTTTTGTTTGAAAGAATCATATAGTTAATTTTTATCCCAATTTTTTCCGTCCTCTAATATCACTATATATTTACTATCTATATGTGTATACTAAATATTTATGTATAACTATAATATTTCAACCTATCCCCCATTATATAATTCACAGTTCTATTTCAAGCTTTTCATCAACAAAAGCATAATGCTTATCATCTTTAAGTGGTACAATTTATGTCTCCACGTCCAACTGAAGACTTCAATATGCTTCACAAGCTACCCAGATTAGCTTGTATCATGTAACTTTTCATGAAAAGGAAGAAAATGGGCAGCAATCAGTTATAGCAGTTACACATAAAAGATAAAGCAGAAATTCATGTATGTGGACATTGCTGCAACTGATGTAAATTGAACCTGGCCAATCTAATGTACTCGCTTTTTTAATGCTTTTTTTCATAGTTTCTTTTGGCTTATTTCATGCATGCCAAGCCAAAAGGCAGTAATGTTTCTTTGGTGTGAATTAAACCCAACTTCTTAGCTGTCATATATCGGGAAAGAAAGGATACAAAGATAATAGCCTTACTTGATGCATTAACATGTATGATGTCTTGACCCTTTGATGCATATATATCACAATCCACCCCAATTTGTCTGGCTGTATAGATATACACATGTCTATACTTCTTATTTGGATTATAAACCTGTATTATCTCGAGTACATTTGGTGGAGCTTGAGTGGTCCAACTTCCTTCACATCTCCGCGCGCTGCAAGAA
>QEOT01000936.1:0-15369 GCA_003123785.1 Pterocarya stenoptera | reverse complement strand
TAATATTAATGTTACCTTGCATTACCTATCTTGATTTCAGTCATTGAAAATTCTGACATTTGTGATTTAATTGTTGCTTTAACAGAGAAATCTATCACTGTCCTTTCTGTAACCTGTGCCGAGTGGGGAAGGGATTGGGAATTGACTACTTTCACTGCATGAACTGCAATGCTTGCATGTCACGTTCTCTTTCGGCTCATACATGTAGGGAGAAATGTTTAGAGGATAACTGCCCCATCTGCCATGAATACATCTTCACATCTACCTCTCCAGTAAAGTGCCTTCCATGTGGTCATGTAATGCACTCAACATGTTTCCGGGTACTTCAATCTTAAAACTTCACTTTTTTCTTCCCTTGGGAAAATTTTCAGGCAACTTTACAGTTGCTACTGTTTCTGTTGCTAGGACTACACCTGTTCTCACTATACCTGCCCAATCTGTAGCAAGTCACTAGGGGACATGCAGGTTAGTTCCTAGATATTTCCTATCTCATTCAGCTACTTTTGTGCTATGGTATATAACAATATATTGCTGCAAATTAATATCTTCCAGAAAATGAAAATACAATTGAAATTAAACTGTTAATGAGCATCTACATCTTCAACATGATGAATTCTAAACTTGAGTATTAAAATTAGTTATTTTAGGTAACACTATTCTAGTGTGGAATCATTTTTTTTAACCTTTTCTTTGTGAGTAATTTATTTCTATTGTTGTCTTGATGAAATCAAGCCATAAGAAGTAGATTAGCCAAAAGCTAATATGTTTGGCTAATATGCTTTGAGGCATATCAGCTTAACCAATAGGACCTACTCATTGTTGACTTGATATAACAAAATGTCTCAAGTGCTGGAGTCTCTAAAGGGTCAATACTCATGTGCATTTCTAACTTAAGAGCTATTAACTGGTAAATAGTAACGGTTAGAGCAAAGAAAGCCTCTCGCTCATCTGGCACTTCACTTTGAATTTTCACTTAAATTTGATTTGTTATATGTTTGCAAAGCACTTTCAGTGAAGATTCAAATGAGCAATCTGTTAGATTCATTCATCTTAATGAGTCAAACCATCTCCAAATGTTGTTGTCTTGATGAAGTTCTTAAATTATGAATGTATTGCAGATATATTTTAGAATGTTAGATGCACAGTTAGCCGAGGAGAAAATTCCAGATGAGTATGCTGGAATAACCCAGGTTCACCATTTCTCTTTTTAAGTTTTCATATTGAACTTGTATTTTTACCATTCTTCTAGATATATGTTGATTGACTGTGGAGCAATTTGCAGGCCATACTATGCAATGATTGTGAGAAGAGAGGAGCCGCACCCTTCCATTGGTTTCTCCACAAATGCTCTTATTGTGGTTCATACAATACTAGACTCACTTAGTTCTTGATTGATTGTGAGTGGGAATAGTTGCATCATCAAGCTACTTGGTATAGAAAGACGAGGTTGTATAAATGATGTACATGCTACCCAGTTAGGATTATGAAAGTACTCTGTAATTGTAATTTTTCTATTTGTCCACGAGAGAGAATTTGAAATTGTTAGCCCCTTTCTCTCTTTTCCAGCAATTTTTAGTTTGTGAATAAATAATATTTTTTTTCTCTAGCATTAACTCAGATCTCGTTCACTTTCACAAAACTTCTCAATTCATCTCATTTAATCATTACAACTTTTTCAAATTTACACAAAATAAAATAAACAATTAATATTTTCAAATCTCCAAAATAAAAATAATATTAAAAAAAAAGTTCTAACAATATTTTATTTAATTTTTAACTTTTATCTCAACTCATCTTATTTCATTTGTGAAAATAAATGAGGCCGTGTGCTTATATATTAATAATGTAATCAATCCTCAGGGTTGGCACTTGGTGCCTTGGTCTAGGTGGTATGCTCCTTCCAGGTTTAATGTTTGAGATTTCGTGTGCAAACAATTTCTAAGGGTTAAGTTCTATCGGAGAATAGCATATGATTTACTTGATCCATGTGATGGAGACGCATTCTATGGATTTGGAATTTACTGGAAGAAAAAAGACATGTTTCATTTGTACGGTTTTTGAGATTCTTTATCATAAAAATATTAATAATGTAATCTAAATTTCCATTATACTTAATCTATATTGATTATTTAGTGCATATAAATAATAAAAGCAAAAAAGGTTCCTAGTTATGAAAGTCTATCCTAAAAATGCTTTTGAAACTCTGAAGTGACCAGTTATTATGGGTTAAGAGGGTGCTGGAGTGGATGCTAGCAGTAGAGGCTCAAGGAGTATGGCAGCGGAAAGGAAGATAAAAGTGAAGCACTAATAGTTTTATTTGTTAAAGACTTGAAGGATACGATGTCGTTTTTGGTTATTGGGACGGTGTCATTTATTGTAGTTGTCACTGATAATAAGTAGCACGACGTTGTTTTGTTTAGTGAGATGGTGATTGAAATAAGTGAAGTGGTGTTGTTTTGTAGTATTCTCTTTTGATATTGTGTAAATATGATACTGTATTGATGGAAACTAATGAAGTATAGATAGATCATGAATTGGAGGGAAAATTACTCTCGAAAAATTCATACAAGAGATTCTCTCCCCCCTCTCTCTAATTCTTGTTCTTCTTCTTGAAGATTGATTGTCTCGAACAAGTCACCAGCATGGCCCATTACAATTAATATCAGTTAACATGGTGGAAGGAACTTGATCCTATACTCAGATTGTTGATTCAGTAAACCACCTTCGGTAGTAGAAACATATAGAGGATGCAATTGCGTTTTTGGTACGACAGCAGGAGGCTGCTAGGGTTAATAGGGAAACCATGGATAAGAGATTCAATGACATGTTGCAGCAAATTTTGAGAATTTCCTGCAATGGTTTAGAGGGTAATGTAGCAGCAACACGAAATTTTCAAGATGCTCATGACTTTTATTAGAAATGGTGATCTTAACGAAGGTGTGGGTGAGGTGCATTACAGAGAAACCTATGACAGAGATTTTATCAAAGGGATTAAATTGAAATTTCCAAGATTTATAGGCCATAATCCATATGCATGGGTGTATAGAGCCAACCAATACTTTTTATATAACCAGGTTCCTCATGGTCAGAGGATCTTCATAGCCTCTTTTTCATATGGATAAGGAGGCATTAATCTGGTTCAAAGATGCTAGTGAGATAGGAGCCTTTCATTCGTGGCAAGAATTTGTATAGGTTGTACAAACAAGATTTGGGTTATCTCCTTATGATAATCCCATGGAGGCTCATACACGACTTAAGCAGGTTAGTACAATTACTACCTATAAAGCTAAATTCGATGTCCTTTCTAATAGAATTAGGGGAATTTATGAAAAAAATAAACTTAGTTGTTTCTTGAGTAGGCTAAGAGGTGAAGAGAGGTTGCTTATTAGGATGTTAAATCCTATTACTTTGAATGATGCATTTGGATTGGAAAAAATCCAAAAACAATATGTGTTGAGTACTAGAAGACCTTAGAGAATGGGTCTACAGATTCTAGTCAGTTAGGTCTAGGGTCCAATATGTATAAATTGGATAGATTGGTTCCATTTTGGGAACACTTAAAACTCAACCTACACCAAAGATCATTTTCAAAAATTGTCTGAGGCTCAGATGCAATAAAGAAGGAAGAAGGGTCTTTGCTACTTTTGTGAAGACAAGTGGCATCAGGGCCATTAATGCCTTGAGCCAAAATGTTTTTTGTTGGAAGGAATGGAGTTATTGGATATTCTGATAGTGTTATCGGTTGGGGCCAAGAAAGAGTGACAGAAAATGGAGAGGAACAAATTGAGGTTTGTGGAGAAATCAAAATTTTGAATACCGTTTCAGTCGAGGCACTGGAACGAAATATTTTGATACTGGTACCGTTTCCGGATAGTCTATATATGAATAAATTAAATATATATAAAAATTATGTTCCAAAATAACAGCAATGTAAGTCTTAAAAATTATTATTCAGGCAAATTATCAAAGTGTTTTAAACATATATTTACAATACTGCATAAATATTTGCAAAAAAAAAAAATAATAATAAAAAAAATAAACACTTGATAAATATTTACAACAAAAATGGATCCAGAAGGCTAATTAAAAGTGAATGGTGATTTTGTAATTAAGAGTGAACTCAAAGGTGTTTTTCGTAAATAAACTCTTTTGAAACTCAAAGCCCAAAGGGCTTTTTCAGTATTGAAATGGATTCTTAAATCCTCTCCGTCAAATCTCTCTCAGTTTTCTCGTAAAGTCTTCTTCAGTTCTCAGTTTCAACTTTCTCCATTTTTAGATATACTTTTTCTCCCTTTTCAGTTTTTGACTTTCTCCGTTTGTAGAAATCTTGATATTGATATATAATGGCTTAAGAGCCCCATTTCTCGAAAGCAACCCAGGCCCTTTTTTAGATCCACTTCTGTTCTTTAGATCGACATTGCAAATAGGACACTGTGCACCATGCTGTCGTAGACTCGCAGGGACGAGACCCATTTGCTCGTGTTGCTCCTTCATCGCAGGCCGACACCCACCTCCACGATCCATTGTCTTAGTTATCTTGATGATGTTGTTTAGATTTTCTATACTGGGCAAAATTAGAAAACTAGCCAGTATTGAACGAAATGACCATTATTTGGCCCAATACGAAACACCCACCTCCATCGTGTTGGATATTTTTCTGGCATGGTAAATTTCTGCTATACCGACCGTTACGAAACGATATTTAAAACTTTGGGAGAAATATCCTCAATCTCTTTATACGCCATTGTGGCAGTTCCAAGCTATAAGACAATGAGATTTGTTGGCTAGTTAAGGAAAACAAGAGTGGTAATTTTGATAGATAGTAGCTTCCAAGTGTAATATACCTATACACCAAGACCAATCCATACAAGTAAGGGTAGCCAATGGACAGGTGGTTAACAGTGAAGGGAAGTGTACCGTAGTAGGGTTGAAGAACCTTCACCACCATTTGTTTACATTATCTTAGGGTGATTGTGATGCACTCTTGGGAATGCAATGGTTATTGTCACTTGGCCCTATCTTTTGGGTCTTTGTAGAATGGAAGATGCAATTTACTTACAAGGGGAGAGGGATATGTCTTAAGGACATTACAGTTTTACAGAATCAGATGGTGAATGATAAAGAGATTTCAAGAATCTCTAAGTTGGGGTAGAAGGGATTATTGTTGCAGTTAGTTACAAGTGATGTTACAAAATCTGTGTCTAATGAGGCTGAAAATGTTCTTGAGTTGTTGGGGCAATTTGAGGAACCTAAGGGTTTACCTCCTCAAAGGTCTTATGTCAATCAAATTAATTTGAAGCAGGAATCATCACCAATTAGTGTGAGGCCTTATAGTTATCCCTATTATCAAAAGGTCTCGTTTGTTTTCACAACATATCTCATCTCATTTTATTTCATCTCATCGAACCAATACAATTTTTCTAAATTTTCACACAAAATAAAATAAATAATTTAACTTTTTCAAATTCTAAAATAATAATAATATTAAAAAAATATATTCTAACAATATTTTATTTAATTTTTAACTTTTATCTCAACTCATCTCATTTGCGAAAACAAACGAGGTGAGTCGAGAAGGTTGTCAAAGAATTTTTAGAATCAGGTATGATTCGACCAAGTCAGTCCCCATTCTCCTCTCTTGTTTTGTTGGACAAGAAGTCTGATGGCAGATAGAGAATGTGCATTGATTACAGGGTATTGAATGAAGCTATTGAAGACAGATATCCAATTCCTGTAATGGATGAACTACTAAAGGAGCTTTTTGGTTCAACCATTTCTTTAAGCTGGATCTAAGGGCAAGATATCATTAAATTCGAATGAGAAGTGAAGACATTCACAAGACAACCTTTAGAACACAGGAGAGATATTATGGGTTCTTTCTAATACCTTTTGGACTCACTAATACACCCTCAACATTTCAAGGATTCATGAATGAGGTGTTCAGGCCTTTTTTTAAGGAAATTTGTCGTTGTGTTTTGATGATATCCTTGTTTATAGCAAGGATTTATGGCCACATTTGATGCATTTGAGTTCAATTTTGCAGCCTCTGTAGCAGCATCAGTTGTATGCTAAGAAATCCAAGTGCAAGCATGCATGTGGTGAGATCGAATATTTGGGCCATTTGATTTCTAAAGATAGGGTCAGGGCAGATTCTAAGAAGTTGGAATCCATGATTAGCTGGCCAATACTAAAATATTGACTTCATTAAGGATTTTTTAGGATTGATAGGTTACTATATGAAGTTTGTCAAGGGGTATGGATAGATAGCTGCTTCTTTAACAACTTTGCTAAAGAAAGATGCATTTCTTTGGAATGAGGGAGCGACATAGTCATTCAACCAACTCAATGCATCAGTTACAAATCCTCCTGTACTCTCCTTAGCAGATTTTTCTAAAGTTTTTGTAATAAAATTTGATGCTTATGGAACTGGTATTAGTGTTGTGTTGATGCAAGAGCAAAGGCCATTGGCCTCCTTAGTCGGGCTCTTAAGGGCAAGGATTTGCAACTCTCTATTTATGAGAAAGAATTGCTGGCCTTGGTTTTAGCAATCAAGAAGTNCCAATGGACAGGTGGTTAACAGTGAAGGGAAGTGTACCGTAGTAGGGTTGAAGAACCTTCACCACCATTTGTTTACATTATCTTAGGGTGATTGTGATGCACTCTTGGGAATGCAATGGTTATTGTCACTTGGCCCTATCTTTTGGGTCTTTGTAGAATGGAAGATGCAATTTACTTACAAGGGGAGAGGGATATGTCTTAAGGACATTACAGTTTTACAGAATCAGATGGTGAATGATAAAGAGATTTCAAGAATCTCTAAGTTGGGGTAGAAGGGATTATTGTTGCAGTTAGTTACAAGTGATGTTACAAAATCTGTGTCTAATGAGGCTGAAAATGTTCTTGAGTTGTTGGGGCAATTTGAGGAACCTAAGGGTTTACCTCCTCAAAGGTCTTATGTCAATCAAATTAATTTGAAGCAGGAATCATCACCAATTAGTGTGAGGCCTTATAGTTATCCCTATTATCAAAAGGTCTCGTTTGTTTTCACAACATATCTCATCTCATTTTATTTCATCTCATCGAACCAATACAATTTTTCTAAATTTTCACACAAAATAAAATAAATAATTTAACTTTTTCAAATTCTAAAATAATAATAATATTAAAAAAATATATTCTAACAATATTTTATTTAATTTTTAACTTTTATCTCAACTCATCTCATTTGCGAAAACAAACGAGGTGAGTCGAGAAGGTTGTCAAAGAATTTTTAGAATCAGGTATGATTCGACCAAGTCAGTCCCCATTCTCCTCTCTTGTTTTGTTGGACAAGAAGTCTGATGGCAGATAGAGAATGTGCATTGATTACAGGGTATTGAATGAAGCTATTGAAGACAGATATCCAATTCCTGTAATGGATGAACTACTAAAGGAGCTTTTTGGTTCAACCATTTCTTTAAGCTGGATCTAAGGGCAAGATATCATTAAATTCGAATGAGAAGTGAAGACATTCACAAGACAACCTTTAGAACACAGGAGAGATATTATGGGTTCTTTCTAATACCTTTTGGACTCACTAATACACCCTCAACATTTCAAGGATTCATGAATGAGGTGTTCAGGCCTTTTTTTAAGGAAATTTGTCGTTGTGTTTTGATGATATCCTTGTTTATAGCAAGGATTTATGGCCACATTTGATGCATTTGAGTTCAATTTTGCAGCCTCTGTAGCAGCATCAGTTGTATGCTAAGAAATCCAAGTGCAAGCATGCATGTGGTGAGATCGAATATTTGGGCCATTTGATTTCTAAAGATAGGGTCAGGGCAGATTCTAAGAAGTTGGAATCCATGATTAGCTGGCCAATACTAAAATATTGACTTCATTAAGGATTTTTTAGGATTGATAGGTTACTATATGAAGTTTGTCAAGGGGTATGGATAGATAGCTGCTTCTTTAACAACTTTGCTAAAGAAAGATGCATTTCTTTGGAATGAGGGAGCGACATAGTCATTCAACCAACTCAATGCATCAGTTACAAATCCTCCTGTACTCTCCTTAGCAGATTTTTCTAAAGTTTTTGTAATAAAATTTGATGCTTATGGAACTGGTATTAGTGTTGTGTTGATGCAAGAGCAAAGGCCATTGGCCTCCTTAGTCGGGCTCTTAAGGGCAAGGATTTGCAACTCTCTATTTATGAGAAAGAATTGCTGGCCTTGGTTTTAGCAATCAAGAAGTAAGACCCTGCCTTCTTGGAGGCTCATTTATAGTCGGGATTGATCACCACAACCTGAAATATTTGTTAGAGCAGAAGGTTAGCACAACTTCACAACATAAATGACTCCCTAAGTTGCTTGGATATAAATTTTTCTTAGGATACAAAGGGGGGAGGGGGGGTGTTGAGAGCAAGGTAGCAGATGACTTGTCTAGAAGATATCAGGTTGAAAGAACAATATTGTTGGCTACTATATCTTTCCCAACTCCAACCTGGTAAGTAGAATTGAAGGTTGCTTATGTAGAAGATTAGATAGTAGAGCAGTTCATCACCTTATTGCAACTAGATCCTTCTTCTCATCCTTCCTTTGGTTTTAAACATGGTCTTTTGTTTAAAAAAGGAAGAATTTATATTCCTAACTGTTCTGAGATGAAGTTGAAGATTTTACACTTTATTCATGCTAGTCCTTCTGCAAGTCATTTTGGTCTTTACAAGTCTTTGTAACGTGCTAGAACTAACTTTTATTGGTTTGGTTTGAAGTCTAAAGTTAAGCAATTCATTCGTGAATGTGAGGTGTGCCAAAGGTACAAGGTGGAGACTATGCATCCCGTTGGGTTGTTACAACCCTTGCCTATATCATAGTAAGTATGGACTGATGTTTCTATGGGTTTTGTAAAGGGTCTACCCATTTCCAAGGGGTATTCAGCTATTATGGTTGTGGTGGATAGATTGTCCAAGTATGCTCATTTCATGGCCTTAAAGCACTCTTTTACAGTAGCTAAGGTGGCATCTTTATTTTTAAACAACGTTTTTAAGTTACATGGTATGCCTAAAACCATTGTTTCAGATAGAGATTCCACTTTTACAAGCTAATTTTGGAGGGAATTGTTCAAGTTACAAGGAGTGATCTTGTCTTAATCTTTTGCTTATCACCCTCAAAATGATGGTCAAATAGAAGCTGTTTATAAATGTTTTGAACACTTTTTAAGGTGTTTCAGAGGAGATAAACCAAGGTTGTGGTTTGAATGGCTCTCCTTGGTTAAGTGGTGCTATAATACTACCTTCAACGCCTTAACCAGGCTTACTTCCTATAAAATTGTTTATGGGGTGCCTCCTGCAAAACTACAATCATATATAACTGGTTTGACACCTAACCAGGTAGTGGATGAGTTGTTGAAAACCAAGGATTAGATCATGGCTACTTTGAGAATTAGTTTGGGAGCAACTTAAGAAAAGATGAAATTCCAGTATGACAAGAATAGAATTGAAATGGAATTTTCAGTGGGGAATTGGGTTTATCTCAGACTTTAGCCCTATAAACAACAATAGCTAGCAGTAAGGAGGATTTTGAAACTGTCACCCAGATTTTTTGGCCCATTTCAGATCACTCATCGAGTGGAGACAATGGCTTACAGACTTAATCTTCCCTCAGATATTCTTCTCCATCTTGTTTTCCATGTTTCTTGTTTAAAGAAGAAGATATGAGACATATGTCACCCTTTTCTATAGTACCACCAGTTGATTTGTAAGGAGAATTGATGCCTGAGCTTGGAGCATTCTGCAGTGCTGTAGTAGGAAGGTAAACATTAGAGTTGTGGTGGAAGTATTGGTTCAATGGAAGGGTGTTGGAGTGGATGATGAAACTTGGGAACCTTACTGGCACCTCTGTGGCAACTTAGGAATCTTACTGGATGATGCACGTGCTCAAAACTGCCCCAAATCAAGAAAACATCATTATTTCCTACCGTCCTTATGCTGATCTGCCGTCTCCAAGTAGTTTAGAGCCATCAACGTGTAAGCAGACAGTTCAGCATTATCTGACTTGGATCCCCTGCATCATGTTGGAAGTTGGAGACAAAAAGGTTGCTCCAAGTTTTCCTAAGGTTGTGGTGGGGAGTACCGAAATTGCTACCGACTTGCTTGCATTCGTAACAGAAATTGCCTCACCTGAGGGAGTCCTTTTTGCCCTTGGTGAGAATGTTACGAGGGTGGGAACCTTCTGGGAGGGTGCACCCACGCATATGAGGAGGAAGTCCTTATGGTCACTGTTGTTATTGGCTTGGCCAATGCTATGAGGGTTAGTGGGGGTGAGGCTGCTTCTTTCTACCCCTTGGGGCCTTAGCCTGCAGTTCCTTCGTCAAGCAGGGGAATGTCCTCCCCCACTACCTCTCATCTGAGGATAGCCTCGTTGATGGCCCTTTTTGAGTAGGTGGACCATCATTTTCTTGAGGTAGTTTCTCGGGGCCTCGATTCTTGATCAAAGGCTTATGGTTCCTCCCAAGTCCCGCCCACTTCATTTAAGCCAAAAGCAAGCGAGTCTTCTGATACCTTGGTTGCCAAAACCGCTTGGGATCACGCTACAAAAAAAAGAAAAAAAAAAGAAAAGGATTTGGTGGCGTTTCTATTATCGACATTTATAGAGGTGCCAGTAAAAATAGTCATTTATGCCGGTAATTTGCAGCGTATATGCCTTTACACCGGGAATTAAATATAAATTTGCCAACGTTTGCATAAACATCAATAAAGTAGATAGGATATAAGAATGTTTATGTTACCCACATTTATAGAAATGTTGGCAAAAAGAGTTATTTACTGACGTTTCATTTTTATGCCAATAATTAATGGCGTGAATGTTTTTACACTAGCAATTACATTTGTTGGCATTTGCATAAATGTCAGCAATGTAAGAGTTTTTGGACAAAGTTATACAAATATAATAGGCTCCTTGTAACTCCACACCACACACCAATGATATGGACTACCTTGTTATAGGTTTTAAAGAAAATTCTGCTTGCTTCCTCCCTCTTTCTCCACCAAACTCTCTCCATCAAACCCATGAGTTGGAGTAGCCGATAAAAATGGAGCAGCCGATAAAAATGGAGCAGCAAAGTTGATTTAGTCGATAAAAATGGAGCAAGCAGTAAAGTTGACTTAGCATGTTCGTGGCAAGTGTCAAGATTTAGGGTTCATTTATGGGATACAAATGGATTTTCCATATAAATATGGCATTTTTGTAAATTAAAAAATAAAATTTATGACATAGTAATGCCATGCATGTTGATAATACCTGAGCATAACTTTACTACTTTAAATGAAGCATTATTAAAATCATGTAGTGTTAATCCTTATATTAATATTAATATATTTATTTTTCTCACTTAACTTTGAATTTTATCAAGAAGAAACGACTGGATGACTCTTCTCTCTCTCTCCTCTAGTAGGCAACAGAGGAGAAGTTAGTTAGTCTCTATTATTCCTGTGGAAGTAAGGGGAGGGAAAGTTTGCCACTAATGGTGGTAGTGAAGGCGGAAGATGGAGGAAATTAAAGTAGAATGGGAGCGATTACGATTGAATGAAGATGAGAGTAAGCCGATAGCAGTAGACTTGGGAGATATGGAAGAGCTTCGTAGAAAGGGGGAACGTAGTCTCGTTGGAAGGATCTATGCTGATCGAACTATCGGGAAGGATGTTGTGAGGAAGATGATGGACAAGATTTGGCGAGTTAATACGAGTATGGAATTCACTGAGATTGGTACTAATGTCTTTATTGTGACTTTTGCAAATCATGGGGATAGAAACAGAGTTCTTACAGGTTGTCCATTGCTGTTTGATAATTACCTGTTTGCTTTGAAACCATTTGATGGAAGTACGCAAGCTCATCTTCTTGAATTTTGAACGGCTAACTTCTGGATCCAGATGTATAATTTGCCTTTGGGAGGGATGAATTGCAAAATGGGAGAAGCCATTGGTAGATCCATCGGGAAGGTTTTAGAAGTGGATGGAGAGGAAAATGAGGTAGCCTGGGGTAGATACTGAGGGTGAAAGTAGAATGTGAGCTCACAAAACCACTAGCTTGAGGAAGAACAGTGAATTATGAGAGGAAGTAGATTTGGATCCCATTTAGGTATGAAAAATTACCTAAAATATTTTTTCATTGTGGTTGTATTTTGCATTCAATACAAGGGTGTTGGGTGGAGAGGGGGAAGGTTCTAAGGAAGATAGTGATCCAAGACAGTTTGGGGCTTGGATGAGGGCCTTAGCAGCAAGTCGTTATCGTGCTGAAAGGTAGTCAAAAGCCTCAGGAATGGGAGGTAACTCTGCGAGTATTGATTAGGAAGAAAAGGGAGAGGAGGTGACAGATGGAGGTGTGTGGATGAAGGATAAGAGTAATATGGAGTGTGGCTCGAAGGAGATAGGGGTGACTGAGATAACACAAGGGGCTGAAGAACCATTGGTGTTGAAAGTAGAAAATGTCAAGTTGAAAAACTTAGTATATCAGAAGAACCTAAGGAAGAATATCTACTTGTTACTGATAGTGAACATGTAGTAGCAGACACATAGCAAGAAAATGAACAAAAAAGGAGTAGAACAAGCACCTGGAAGAGGAGAGCTCGTGTTCAAAAAGCTCATGGTGAGTCTCTAACATCTAATGTTTTTTTGAAAGAAGTGCAGTATGTATTTGGGATGAGGGTGAGAAATTGGAGGGGAGAGGTAAAAGATTGAGAAGGGGAATGGTAGAAGGGGGAGATGTGAATTCAAATTGTATGCTGGAGGCTACTGAGCAGCTCCACCAAGATCAATGAAAGTCTCAGTTTGGAACTGCCGAGGGCTTGGCAACCCTCGGACAGTTTAAGACCTTAGCCTATTGGTTAAGGATAAGAGGCCGGGAGTTATTTTTTGATGGAGACTATGGTTAAAACTAGAAGAGTGGAAGGATTGAAATCAAAGTAGGGAATGGATGGTTGCTTTGTGGTTGAGTCATTGGGTAGGATTTTGGCTCTATTTTGGGATGATTAAGCAAGTGTGGAGATTCTTAATTTCTCTTAATGGCATATCAATGCTAGTGTTAAAAAAGGCAATACAGATGAGTGGAACTTTACTGGCTTCTATGGACACCCTGAGGCAGCAAAGAGAAAGTTCACTTGGGAGTTGTTGACTAGATTAAAACCTAGTGAAGGGAGAGCCTGGTGTATTGGAGGGGATTTCAATGAGATTTTGACCCAAAGTGAAAAAAAAGGAGGGCAATTGAGACCTAAGGGGTAGATGGGGATGTTCAGAGAAGCCTTGGAAATAAATGACCTGTTTGATATGGGTTATGTGGGAGATTGTTTTACTTGGAGTAATGGTCACGATGACTATACTTTTACCAAGAAAGACTCGATAGATTTGTAGCAAACAAGGAATGGAGAGGGAGATTCTAGCTAGTAAAGGTGGAAGGTCTGGTTGCTAGGAGTTTAGACCATAAAGCTTTGCTACTGACTGCAGGGAATGAAAAGTATGGGAAGAGAAAAAGAAAATTCTAGTTTAAGTTTGAAACCAGCTGGCTAAAGGAGGAGGATTGTGAGATGGTGGTGAAGAAAGTATGGGAAAGGAAGCAGATGACTCTTGAACCCATTAAGCAAGTACAGAATTTGTTACAAAGATGTAGTGGTGAGCTAACAAAGGGATTCAGTAAGAGGGACAGGGAAGGAGAAGGGAAGATTGAGCTGCTAACAAAACAGATAAAGATTTGCAAGATATGGAGGGTCCTGAGGTGGTTGATGAATTAAAAAAGCTTAAAAAATAGGTGGAAAAATTGTTTGAGCAGGAGGATCTTAGGTGGAGGCAGAGGGAAAAAATGAATTGGTACAATTTGGGAGACAAGAACACAAAGTTCTTCCATGCTTGTGCCAATCAAAGGAAGAAAAGAAACAAAGTGCTGTCAGTGGTGGATGCTCAAGCTGTTTTGAGATCTGGAGAAGATGAGATTGCAGAGGCCTTTAAGAGGCATTTTTTTGAGGTGTACAGATCTAAATCCCCCTCGAGAGAGGCCATTGAGGAATGCATACGCCCTATTGATACAAAAGTAACAAGTTGTATGAATGAGGTGTTGGAGAAAAGGTTCTGCAGGGAGGAGGTGGAGATAGCTTTGAGAGATATGGGCCCTCATAAATCCCTTGGGACAGATGGTTATAGTGCATGTTTTTATTAGAACCTATGGAGGATTGTGGGTGAGAAGTCAGTGATGCTGTTTTGAGTTTCTTGAATGATGGTAGAATGGATAAATCCTTGAATTTCACTTACATTGCCTTAATCCCAAAGCTGTCTGAGCCTGTGAAGGTTGGTGATTTCAGGCCAATAAGCTTGTGTAATGTCTTGTACAAGCTCATTGCAAAAACCTTGGCAAATTGGCTAAAGAGAGAATTAGATGGGGTGGTTTCACATAATCAAAGTGCCTTTATCCCAGGCAGATTGATCACTGATAACATAGTGGTAGCTTATGAGGTATGACATTTCATGAAAACCAGACTTAACGGCAAGATGGGGGCAATGGCTTTGAAGCTAGACATTTCGAAAGCATATGATAGAGTTGAGTGGAAATACCTTGAGGCAATAATGGTGAAAATGGGGTTTAGGAAGAGATAGATTAGCTTGATCATGGGATGCATTACTACTGTGTCATATGCTGTGTTAATGAATGGACAGCCTAGAGAAGTGATAATTCCAATGAGAGGTTTGAGGCAGGGCTGTCCCCTTTCTCCATACCTTTTCTTCTTGTGTGCTGAAGGGTTAAGTGGATTACTTAATGAGGCAGAAAGGGCAGGCAAGATTAGAAGTGTGGCAGTGGCAAGAGGAGGAGTAAAACTTACTCATCTCCTTTTTGCTGATGATTACATCATCTTTGGCAGAGCATGTTGGGAGGAATGGGTGAGGATAAGGGGTATTTTGCAGCTTTATGAAAGGGCTTCAGGGCCTCAACAAGCAGAAGACCACCATCATGTTTAGCTCAAATGGTAGAAAAGGGGACTGTGAGAGAATTACAGCAGACTTGGGTGCTCGAGTTGAAAACAGTTTTGAAAAGTATCTTAGATTGCCAGCAATGGTTGGGAAATCCAATTATGATACTTTTAGAGGTATCAAAGATAGGGTATGGCAAAGAATTCACAACTGGAAGAATCAATTCTTGTCCCCTGCTGGGAAATAAGTTCTTTTAAAGGCTGTGATTCAATTAATTCTTACTTACCGTATGAGTGTTTTTGCACTCCCAAAAAAGTTTTGTAAGGAGATAGCAGCAGAAATGAGGAAATTTTGGTGGATCTTTAAAGGAAATGATAAAAAGATAAGATGGATGGGCTGGGTTAAAATGGGAGCTTCAAAGCATTGTGGAGGTCTTGGAT
>QEOT01000934.1:459204-475574 GCA_003123785.1 Pterocarya stenoptera | reverse complement strand
ATAAAATATTTGATAATATATGAGAACAGTTCATGTGTTCCTAAAATATCTCGTGCATGTAGCCATAAAAATAATAACACAACTTTCATTTACAGGGGTGTCGTTAATTTAGTACTTATTCAATTCAATTTTATAAATGTTTACTAGTTTTGACTTTTAAGGGGTTGTAATCTTAATTAAATAATTAATTAGTTGTAAACTTATCAGAACAATTTTATATTCTATGGTTGTAATGCTATCTAAAATTAATGTATTAATTAATTTGTACTAGTTTTGTAAACGTACACGTCGGTGCATGCTAGAACAAACTGCATGTATTTTGATCTCAATTTTATGAGTTTTAATGACTTATCATTGATATACATATATGTATATATATATATATTTTTTTTCTGTAAGAGCCGGTAGCCCCACAATAATGGCCTCATCCCAAATTTATTTATAAGCCTTTACTTATGGCGGAGGAAGACCGTGATGACATCAATACATTTGAGGGTTTACAAGATATAACATTATAAACTAACCCAAACCAAGTGTCTAAACAAGCCAAAAACCAAAATAAAACCAAACTTCTAACAAGCCTAGAACAAATAACCATCAATACTAGAAACACTACCAACAAATGACAAAGAGACACACCCCTTTAATCAAATCTTATATATGGAAGGCCTAGTTTATCCTTTCTAATCGGACCCCTTAGTAAAGAAGGTACCATATTCAAAGATTCCCAAATAGCAGCACAATCCTCAGACGCCATCTTTGCCAAAAAATCTACAGGCCTATTTCCTTACCTATAAACATGTTGAATGATGAAATTTATGTTCCTAAGTAAGTCCATGAGACAATTGGCAGCTAAAATCCAGTTTACAACAACCATAGAATCCATCTCTATTTCCACATTTTCGAAATCCAATCTACTCAGGTGTCTAACTCCATGCAGCAGGGACATGAATTCAGCATAGTTGCAGTATCAGATTTCCTGATGAATCACGTATAATACCACCAGCACCAGCTCTCCTCAAGGTCTCTCAATTGCTCCCATCAATATTTAGCTTTACCCACCTTCCCTTTGGGCAGTTCTAACACAAGACTTTAAATGATCTACTCCTCTTCGACCTGTAAAGAATATTTAGATCTGCCAACAAAGTTTTAAATTAAGATTGTAATATTATTATGTAATTTTTAATGAACTTGTCAGAACAACTTTTTTGTCTTATCGGATGTAATGCAATTTTAAAATGTATTTACACTCTGTTTAAAAAAAACCCATATATATTAACATGTATTTCTTTAATTCCTTTTCAAAACCCTCTGTGGCAAATAAATTATGTTCCATCAGTAATGCATGAATTAACTTGCCGTACCGGATTTCATTATCGTCGAAAGTTCATATTTTCAACCAAAAATATATAGATGATCACGTGAGGGACTTAATTTGCGGCAAAACTTGAGACTATAATAATTTGCATATATATATTCATAAACTTATTGAGTGGTGCTACACCCATGGGTTCCGATAACGCCAAATACCTCTTATTTTTAACTCAAATTTTTTAAGTTACTCTTAAACATTTAAATATAAATTCTCAATACGTACCATTAAAAAATACTTTCTTAATCACTAAGTAAAAAAAAAAAAAAAAGTTGTCGGGAGAATTCATAGGGACCCAACTTTCGGTGACTTTAGCTTTTTCCAAACTTTGAGATGGGATAAGTGCATCCAACTTGCAGTGATTAGAAATATATAATACCAAAAGAATATGATCATATATAATGTGGATACCAATTATATATTTATTTCTTGTTGTGCTACCACTATGACTTTTAAAACATATATATATATAAATATATATATTTATATATTACTCCATGTTTAAGAAATTATTTGTTTATAAACTTTATATATTAAAACCAAAAGTCAAAGAAATATGGGGATGATGAAATCAGCTGGAAGGAAGCAGACGACTCCAACTTTGAAACAAATCTCCCACTGTACTTCTAAGCATATCTATAATTTTTCTAATAGAAAAAAACACTAATTGTCATAAGTGGGTTCATCTATTGCCCTAACTAAAGCTAATCATATAATAAACATTAGGATTACTACTACATATAAAAATAATAATTATATATATATAGCTGATGATCATGTGGGTTAATGCCCAGTCCAATCAACTACAGCGCTCCAAATAAAATATTTAAAATGCAGATCAGAATTTTAATTATAAATGTGATTGATCAGCACTTGATCATGAAGCTTCTTTATATTATTATCCCTTCAGCCACACTCAACTAAAAAATATGCCAAATTAATTAAACATGTATATCTTGACCATGTTTGAGAGAGGTCTTAGAATAAGTAAGGGAGTACAGTTTCCAAACAAAGGATTATAGATCAAGAAGTGGGGAATGATGTAATTAAGAATATATATAAATATATATATATATATAAATAATAAGGGTCTTTGATGAGATCTGGGCATATCTTCTTAGAGGCAGGCAAAACCCTATATTTTATGCCCAAAACTTTTGGCCAAAAGCATATGTTTTCAGGTGAATCAAGTCATAAACAAATAATATTGTATAAATAAGCAAAGCATTTGTAATGGACAGTTGTTGATCATCTTGGACCCCACCTTTTGTGGCTTTGGGGACAGGTTAAAAAACGATTGGATTGTGTTGTTGTTCGATCCATAAATGTCTGTACCTATATATCTCCCCAATGGTGGACTTCTTACACCCAGTAGATCTCCCATGCTAATCAATTCCCACTCCTCCTTTTTCTTGCTTTTCCTGTGTACAGAAACAAGCTGCTTTTCGCTTTAGGAGGAAGAATTCCAAGGAGGCATGCTGTCATCAAGCATTTCGAGCATCCAAACATGTGGAATAAAAGGTGGCCAGTGTGGTGCATTTTCTCTCTTTCTTGCTGGGTGGGTTGGTTTGATTGATTGATTTCAGCTATAGTTTCATTTCATTATTCCATTGGCTGATAGAGAGGATCAGAATTGTGGCCCCTACCATCAGCCACCCCCCTAAAAAAGAAAAAAGAAAGAGCTCTGTTCTCATCCAATTCCACTCTATCTTGCTCCTCTTCCGGACAAATTCCTCAAGAATTTTCTATCCATTTTATATGGAAACACAGAGAATGCCAAAATTGGCTGCTGCAATATATATATTTATATATATATATATGTGTGTGCGCGTATGTGTGTGCATAGATAGTAATATTGAAAATTCATTAATCTGTATATTATAGTGTAAGATCAGATCATTAAAAAAGTTATGTGAATATGGATCGATAGACGGTGCACTTATGGCAGACCATGCTGTGGATATATATATATAGATATATTTACAGAAATAACACAGTTCAATGCATGCTACCATCCAATCCATGCAGTATCTGTACATAAGAAGAAGATCTTCGATCCTGGTCTGCCTGCGCGGCCTGCATGCCGACTAAATTCATTGAACTTAAATTACTGTAAATGGTTCCGAGAAATCTAGCTACATGCATGCATATGANATATATATATATATATATTGGGTTGACTACCTCAACCTATTCATGTAAGCTAGCTTGAATTAGAGATCAGCACAGAAAATAAATAAATAAATAAATAAATATTCTCATGTGCTCTCTAATTCAAGCTGAAAAAATGTCCGTAGTGGAAGCTTAAAGTAATGCATTTACTAGAAAAAAAGGTTACCAAAACGTACGAAAAGGACCAAGTTAGGTCATATTTTGAGTTGTAAAAGCCGATACTTCTATCTTTCCAACAAAGTACTTGACTGTGAGGGACTAATTAGTACTGTTTTAGATCAGAGAATTTAATTTCCAACCAATTTTTTGGGAAGATAAAGGTGGCGGTGGGTAAGAAATATCGCTTGAATTGTTGTTAATTAGCATTGAATGGTGCTACGTACTGGAATTTAATTAGAGGGGAATTTATATATCTCATGTTCGTATAACTAGCAATATTGATAAATATATATATATATACATTTATATAATATGCTATATATATAATATATTTTAACAAACTTATTATTGGATCATATGCATGATCTTTACGCGTTTGTGAGGAATATTGAAGATTAATATATATTATCATCATGAGTTAAAAACTAGCGCATAAAAAAGATTTGAAACTGTGTAATATCGTTATATTTTAAATTAAGAATAAATGGATTAAAAATGAGTAAATGAAATTTAGTTGAGAGCAACTTACAATCATTTTCACAACTCTTTATACAACCATATAATTTTAAAATGTGAGTAAAATAGATATAGTTTTATAAAATGATGATACTTTTAAATATATAAGTTGTTTTAAAAAAAAAAATGATATTCATTTAAAACATGGCACACATTGTATAAAGGGTTATAAAAGCGGGGCAATATGCGGGTTTCCGAGCACTTTGGAGGAAGCCGCTAATTCCAGAGTATCTCTTAATTTTTTTTTAAAAAAAATCAAATGTTAATAGACTATTTCTTCACATTATAATGGAATGATGATGTAGTATGTAGGATTTCCTTATATCCTCTCATCCTATTATGTAAAATGTGATACTTTTATCACTCTTATGTCATCCTTTATCTTTTTGAAAGAAAAATCCAAGTGTTGATGGATAATATCATCTCATCATAGTGGGATGAAAATAGGATTGAATTGGTTGTAGAATTTTCCTATAAAACATTTAGCTAGCAGTTTTTTTTTTTTTTTTTAATCTGAAAGCAATTTTATTAATATACCTGCAGCATTAATAAGTTTTATCTCATACTTTATAACATTCAATATTTCAATAGGACAATCCACTATCCAAGCAATTTGCTCAAATTGCCCAACTGCCAGCTTTGCCAAAATATATATGAGCTACCTACTTGATTTGCCCCTTTCTCTGCATGTCGAATCTTAATTCCATCCATGCCTGGTATTTCTTAGTTAATATTTGCGATGGGTTGCCCATACCTGCCCTAACTCTCCTCTTCATTTTGTATTGCTTACATTGTCAGCAGAGAATCTCTTTCAAATTCTAATAGATGCATTCCCAAGCTTGTATAGAATATCACAGCTGTCCATAGTACCATCAACTCTACCACATTTATTGGGACCATGCTATTATATGTCAACCTAGAACACATTGTCTCTAACACCTAATCCCTTGCAACTACCTGTTGTGAAATATTGTGCAAAACACACACACCAACGATGACAAATAAAGTAAAAGAAATCACGATGAAGCACACGACACACAATATACGTGGTTCGACAAATTGTCTACGTCCACAGAGTTGCATAAATCTTATTAACAAATGAGATTACAATAACTCAATTTCAACTCACACTCTCTAGGTTTTTTTTGCTCTCACACACAATGTGCACTCATTAGACAATTTTTCTCTCTTAAAATATGTTGAAAGTCATACAAAACAAGTCAAATATGACATATATATATCAAACGGCACTGTAAACCCTAATTTGGCAAAATCTACATTATTCGCTTGAGGGGTGTGTCAAGCGCGACTTGAGCGAACGACCAAATCAACATTGGCTCGAGCGGGGTGTCGAGTGGGGGTTGAGCGAATACTGGGGTTTGTGTCTCACTCAAGCTCACTATCGCGCGAGACTCGAGCGAACTCTCGAGTTGAGATTCGTTCGAGCCCATTGTCGAGCACACGTCGAGCGAACTTCGCTGAAGCGCACTGTCGAGCGCACATCAAGCAAACACTTTGTTTCTTGATTTTTAACTCCAAATTTAGTCTCCACATACACCCCAAAAATCTCCTACTTGGAAATTGAGTCTCCACATGCCAGCCATTATTTTCAGCCAAGCCTTATCATCTCTGCAGCTCACAGCTTCCGTCTTCAAGCCAGAAGATGCACTGAAGTCAAGCTCGACTTCAGTCTTCCAAGTACATCGTCCACTGGTCAGCACATCCACTTGGCAATCTCAGCCAACTTTCCCAGACTTTCATAAGGAACGACAAAGCTTACTCCATTTGGCTTCCTCACATGTTTCGCGTGATCAAGCCTTTTTTTTTGCACTCTTGTATTTCTCTGCACATCACTGGACTCTGATGTTAAATGTAATGAGTTAGATCTCTTACCATGTGCTAGAACCAACGCACTTTTGGTGATCTTCCAAACTCCTCCAGAGAACGCTATTGTAAAACTGCTCTCATCAAGTTGTCCCATGGAGATCAGACTTTTCTTCAGATCTGGAACATGTATGACTTACTATAAAGTCCACTCGCTCATATTTGGAAGTATGATGTGCACATCACCCACTCCCACTACATCTAGTGCCTCTTCATCAGCTACATACATCTTCCCAAAATCACCAACAACATAATTCTGCACGATTTCTCGATGTGAGGAGCTATGAAATGAAGCCCCTGAATCCAACACCCAATAATCAATCATCAATCGGACTGTGCACTACAAGAAGTAAGGCATCATGAAACTCTTTTGCCACTACATTCACAGCATCATCTTCAACACTTTTTTGATTCCTGCAGTTTTTCTTAATGTGGCGCGGCTTGCCACAACTCCAGCATGTGATCTGCTACCCAGATCTTCAGCTTGATCTGTCATGTCTTCTATCCCAATTATCAACATTCAGGGTTGATCTTGAACCAGAAAACTCACCCGAGTATCTCTAACGTACCTCTTCAGCAAGGACCATGTCACATATGTCATCATAGTTCAGTTTCGTTTTGCCTGCTCAACTACTCATAGCCATCCTCATGGCCTCCCAACCATTTGGCAACGATGCCAACATAATTAACGCTCTGATCTCATCATCAAACTCAATCTCTACAGAAGACAGTTGATTTGTAATCATATTGAATTCATTCAAGTGTTGGTCTACAGACATACCTTCTGACATCTTTAGATTGAACAATTTCTTTATCAAGTGCACCTTATTGTTCGCTGATGGCTTTTCATACACACGTGACAAAGTCACCATGAGATCCACCATGGTTCTCTCCTTATTGACATTGTGTGCCACTGTTTTGGACAAGGTCAGCCGAACAAGCCCTAAAACCTGTCTATCTAACAGGGTCCACTCAGCATCATCCATGCTCTCCAGCTTCTTTCCCAACAGTGGAAGGTGGAGCCTTTTCCAATAGAGATAATCCTTGATCTGCATCTTCCAGTACCCAAAATCAATGTCGTCGAACTTCTCGATCCCGAGTGCATTCCATTATCTCCAGCCATTATTCTCCTTCATATTTGACCTTGGCTCTTGATACTAGTTGTTGTGAAATATATTGCAAAACACACACATCAACGATGACAAATAAAGTAAAAGTAATCACGATCAAACACATGATGCATAATATACGTGGTTTGGCAAATTGCCTACATCCACAGAGTTGCAGAAATCTTATTAACAGAGGAGATTACAATCACTAAATCTCAACGCACAATCTCTAAGGTCTTTTTTGCTCTCTCACATAATATGCACCCACTAGACAATTGTTCTCTCTCAAAATATGCTGAAATTCGTACAAAACAAGTCAAATATGACATATATATCACACGGCGCTGGAAACCCTAATTTGGCAAAATTTGCATTATTCGCTCGAGCGGCGTGCCGAGCGCTCCTCGAGCGAATGACCAAATCAACATTGGCTCGAGCGGAGGTCGAGCGAGCACTAAGGTTTATGTCTCACTCGAGCTCACTATCGCAAGGAACTTGAGAGAACTCTCGGGTTGAGATTCCCTCAAGCCGACTGTCGTGCGTATGTCGAGTGAACTTCGCTTGAGCGCATTGTCGAGCGCATATCAAGCAAGCACTCCCATAGAATCGGTTGGAGATTGCCTAGCTAGTTGATACCTTAAATATGTCTTAGCCTCTCTAACAATTAGGGCTGCTGCCCGCCCCATGCGAGCAGGTAGCTAGGCCCCATACCTACTAGGTGGAAGTGGTATTTTTGTCCCTGCCACCCAGCCGGATGGATGGGCGGATTGGCCTATGGTTGTCCGGCCACCAATGGATCTCAATGGATCGTTGGCAACGACGATGGCGAGATGGAGAAGAGAGTGAGAAAGAGATAGAGAAGAGATGAGAGACGGGGAAGAGACAGTGAGATATTGAGGAGAGAGTGATCGTGACAACGATGGCAAGACAAGAGATGGAGAAGAGAGGGTGAGATAGAGATTCAAAGGGGAGAGAGTGACAACAACGATGGCGAGATGAGAGACGAAGAATAGAGACTGAGATAGAGATTCAAAGAGAAAAGATTGCCATTGAGAGTTAAGAGAGACAGAGAGTTGAGGAAAGAGTGAGTGAGATAGAGACAAAGAAGAGACAAGATACAGAGAAGAGAGAGTGAGATAGAGAGTTAGAGAGGAGAGAGTGACGAAGCAACGACAAGTTAAGAGATGAAAAGAGTTAGTGAGATAGAGGTTAGAGAGGAGAGATGATGATCGAGAGTCAAGAAAGACAAAGAGCCTTGAGGGTTTCAGGAGAAATTAAGAGGGGAGGTGGCGTTCTGGGCTAGCGGGTGAAGTTTGAGCAGGGGGTAGTGCCCCCACCCGACAGGTGCCCCCTCTTTTGTAGTTGGGGCTGGCGCTCACTCGCCCGCCCTAGGCAGGGCAGGTACGGGTATCTGGCCTATACCACTAACAATTGCACTTGGAGGTATGAACTTACTCTTTAATATCAAATCATTTCTAAGGAACCATATCCTTCCTACAGTACTCACCACTATTTTAACCTCTGCCTTGTCCAAGACACTCACCATTTCTTCCAGCAACAACATGAAATCTATTTCGGGCCTTACTCGTAGCTATAAGATATTAAGTTTTATACTTTTTGTATAAAGATTGTTAATTCTTTGAAGACTACAAACACTAAATCATTAGATTTTTGACACATAATACTAATTTACTAAAATATAATAATATGTAATTAGACACTAGAAAACCTAATATATAATTAAGTTAGAAATAAGTTAGACACATTATAATAACATGTAATATTAATATATAATAAAATGTAATTAGACACTCTAGTATATAAACAAGTTTAATATAATAAGTTAGTAACACATAATACTATAGTATAATAAAATGTAATTAGACACTAGAAATAATATGTAATACTATAGTAATTATATAATATAGAAAGCAGTAGCTGAATTTTAAACCTTTGATTTTTTTACTTTATTGTTGGGCTTCTATTATATTTACTGTTAATACTTTTTTATAATTAAATATTTACTGTAAATACTGATATAGAATGACCATTAATTGGGGCATCACGTTGATTTTATTCAAAGAGTTCTGGTTATGCTTTTAGTAAACTTGAAATTTAAAAGCTCACAAAAAATTCTTGCCTGAAAATGGGCTAAATATGAAACTAAAAAAAAGAGGCTCAAATCCAACTCCGTTANTATACCACTAACAATTGCACTTGGAGGTATGAACTTACTCTTTAATATCAAATCATTTCTAAGGAACCATATCCTTCCTACAGTACTCACCACTATTTTAACCTCTGCCTTGTCCAAGACACTCACCATTTCTTCCAGCAACAACATGAAATCTATTTCGGGCCTTACTCGTAGCTATAAGATATTAAGTTTTATACTTTTTGTATAAAGATTGTTAATTCTTTGAAGACTACAAACACTAAATCATTAGATTTTTGACACATAATACTAATTTACTAAAATATAATAATATGTAATTAGACACTAGAAAACCTAATATATAATTAAGTTAGAAATAAGTTAGACACATTATAATAACATGTAATATTAATATATAATAAAATGTAATTAGACACTCTAGTATATAAACAAGTTTAATATAATAAGTTAGTAACACATAATACTATAGTATAATAAAATGTAATTAGACACTAGAAATAATATGTAATACTATAGTAATTATATAATATAGAAAGCAGTAGCTGAATTTTAAACCTTTGATTTTTTTACTTTATTGTTGGGCTTCTATTATATTTACTGTTAATACTTTTTTATAATTAAATATTTACTGTAAATACTGATATAGAATGACCATTAATTGGGGCATCACGTTGATTTTATTCAAAGAGTTCTGGTTATGCTTTTAGTAAACTTGAAATTTAAAAGCTCACAAAAAATTCTTGCCTGAAAATGGGCTAAATATGAAACTAAAAAAAAGAGGCTCAAATCCAACTCCGTTATGAGAAATCAAAGTCTACACAAATTGAAGTTCGGACTCCAACAGGAGTCGGAGTTGGAGTCCAAGAATAAAGTCATGCAAACGGCCACTTCATATGCATGATAATTGTTTTTTTTATTTTATTGATAGGGCATGATAAATGTTTTGATAGCGTTAAACAAGTCATTGGCTTTTTGATAAAGTGCCCCGAGCTCCTTGCTTCTCCGTGAAAATTTGTACCTTCAAATATCAACTTCCACGATTCCCACTCACTACAACGAACATCCAATCCAAAAAAAAGAAACAGAATCTCCTACTCATGAATACCAACACACCGACATTGATGTCATAAGAAGCGACCAACTAATTGCTTAAATGCAAAACTCTCACATGGAATGGCATCTCCACCAAACTCGAATTCAATAATCATCTTACAAAACATTCTTTACTGGGCAAACTACTCTCTCCCAAATCCTTGAATCTCTCCATTTTTACATAAAGCATCAAGTTCATATGGTCCTTTGCGGTTAACATATATACATGTACATTCTGGACAAAACACATGTATGATTTCCCTAACCCCGCACACAAGATTTAAAAAGCATATTCCTCAACCGAAGCCCCTGGAACATCATAGGATTCTTGCTCATCCTACAAAAATGGAAATCGCATCTATCCACAAGTAATATAGATCTCTCATGTTACTTTTCTGTCATTATCTATCCATATGTTCGATCCAACTTTGAAGTCGGATAAACTTTTTATTTAACAAGTCAGGATTTGCCTATTATCTATTTAAGTAAGTCGAACCAAGCCGCTAAAAGGATGTTTGGAAAGAGCACCAAGGAGGAGGAAGAATAAGGCCCCATTTGGATACAGGAACGGTATCATTTCATTTCATCTCATCTCATTATTACAGTATTTTTAAATTTTCACATAAAATATAATAAACAATTCAACTTTTTCAAATTTCAAAACAATAATAATATTAAAAAATAATATTCTAACAATATTTTATTTAACTTTCAACTTTTATCTAAAATCTCCCGGACATAACCCATATGATATATATCTCAATCTATTGAGGAAATTGTCCCACACCTACCTTACAACGAAGAAACAAATGATACCACCATTTTGCCCCTTTTTTGCATATACCAATCACAATAGTTCGTCGTTTTCGTAAGTTGTCCATGATAAAGATTTTCCCCTATGAGGTTGTCCATACAAAGCAATGAAGTCACCTTTAAAGGGAAATAATGCTTCTCCAAATGTTCTTCCAAGAAAGAAGTTATTCTCCCAATTAGTCCTTATAGGCTTCAACCTTAATTGTCGATCGTTGGTGGGACCTCCAATTATCTAAGTCTGGCAGTTCCACTAATACTTGTGTTTGCTAGTTGCTATATAATATCAAGTCTCCTCTCTAAAACATTTGGTGATTGGGAGTAATATGCCTTGACAATCAGCTCGCTCGCAAGAGGCATTAGCTAGAGGTCACCGAAGAGAGATTTTACCTTTTTAATTTGGCAGGCGTCAGACGGCCAAGAAGCAACCATATATGTTCAAGGAATGCTATGCATCAGTCACTATTTACTCCCACAGTCCACATATAGTGACTGATGAGAAAATTTTTTTTTATATGTTCATGAATATAGCACAAGCACATTAATCCAAATCATGTACTTCCTGAAAAGCCTCTCTTAAACTCACATGCTCCTACCCCTTACCAGTCTTTAATTCAATCATTTCCATATCATTACAAGGAAAACAAAAATACTGATTTCAGATTCCATATGAAAGCCATTGAACCATAATCAAGAAAAAAAAATCTACATCTCAAATTTCCTTACCCAGATCTATTTAATGTTCCATAATCATGTCATTCTCCAGATGAAAAGAAAAAATTGTGAGAACTGATTCATGGACCACCTACAAAACCCAATCTGAACTCCACAGAGTATCGATTTCAGAGAATTCCAATTAATTTAGCTTTGAAACTGTAACTGTCAGGGTTGCCGTTTGGATGGAGGCAGAAGAGCAAGAAGAATCTTTTTTCTTGGCCCCTGCAATTCAAACAACCTTTATAAGAAAAACAGACAAAGAATGTAATGATTACTGCAAAAATATCATGATTCAGACAGACACATGATGAGATTAATATATTCAGCGGGGGCCAGCTAATAGTTTGCACCAGATGAAAAGGAAAGAATGGAAAGACAAAAAAAAAAAATGAAGAGCACACAAAAAAGCAACTTAAAATTCAATAGCAATGACATTTATATAATAAATTTCCACGACTTTGGTTCCTTTCTCTAACAATAAAAGCAATTATGCATTTTAGAGTATTCCATTCCATTTTTCTGCTGAATCTCCTTTCTGCCCTTCCTTCTTTTTTCTCCGAGGTTGGGGGGGGGGAGGAGTTGAAGGTGGTTGGCTCAAACACCTAAGGGTTGGCTCAAGTGGAAAAGGCCTTGGGTTTGGGGGTATGCTCTCCCAAGGTCTAAGCTTCAAATCTCCATCGGTGCAAATAATTTCTAGGGGCCATTTTCTCCCCTTGAATTACCCGAGGTGTACTTGCGGGAAACTCCTTGCCGAGGGCCTGTGCACCCCCGAGATTAGTTGAGACACTATCCCTGGACACTCAATGCCAATAAAAAAATGGACTTGGGATCAATATATCTTGTACATTCCAGAATCTTCCTTCATGTTCCCAAAACTTTTTCAAGTTGGTCCATACACAAAGATGTAAACAAATAACTCAAAGGGTATTTCCCAAGGAATTCTTTGGGCAACCCACAACGAGGAGACATTATTAACTTCGTTTTAAATAGCAATTTAAATAGGAAAAAAAATACAAACGGGTTTTTTTCTATATTTTTTTGTAATCTCATTTAAATCAAAAGCTAGTTACTGATATAAAAAATGTCACTTAAATCAAGCAGAGTGTGGATTGATATCTGCACCCATACAGTATCAAACATATATCTCAAACTTAAAGCAATTATTACTAAAGATGCAGCTGAAAGAGAAACACGATACCACATTTAATGTGAACTTTGAGAGGAAAATTAAAACAATTAAGTCAGTTTACAGATTCCAACTAAAACTGTCCACGAATGAACTGCGGCCCAAGGAAATAAGGTGCCATCTACATATAATCTAGGTGAGTTCTGGAAAAATGTCTATCAAGGCAGATAACTGCATATCTTATACATGCTTAGTACTACAGAATTTAAGATTTGCTAAAAGTTAAATATCAGGAAAGAAAAAAAAGCTAAGTATCTATTATAGAACTTCTATGGTTAAAATCAATCAGGAATATTTTGCTTTTTATTTTTTATTTTTCCAACTTATCAAAAGAGAATAGTAAAGTATTGTATGTTAATTTTTAGCCACATAAAAATAATGATAAAAAACAGAGAAACAAAGGTATAGAAAGAAAATTTACCATAGGAATCCCCAGTTCTTTGAGGTCATTTTCTCTCATCTGCTTCAATGCAGCCATATCCACCTATACATTATGAAATATTATCAGTATCAGCTGCATGAAAAGAAAAGCTATTAAACCCATCTATTGTTCAGTGCAGAATACTTTACAACCCAACAAACATTTAAAGCTTCAACTATTCAATATGAATCAAAGATATTAACCGTTTCATATCATACTGTGGCTTCATACTGCAGCACTAATAAATCAAAGAAATATTGCTCTCATCAATCATAGCTTAATAAAAAACCTATAAAAAAGGATGCAGATATACATTTTAGAGGTCACTGTGGTCCACTAAACAAAGCTTGATTAACCATTACATCCATCCACATCATTATCAATGAGTTGAAAGCCATCCCACACATTATCATTTCCAAGTGAATGATGTGTATAAAATGAGTGTCAAGGCATTTTGAAATCTCTGAGATTAACTTGTTTACAGTTTATTTATAAAGAAATCAAATAAGATTGTAGAATAACACAGATCTGTAGAGGCAGGCTCAATATATTGGAATCAATTATCAAGGTTTAAAGTAGAGATCATGTCTCAGTTCCTCATTACAGCAATCTACAAGTGAATAGTTTTTCTATAACTATCAAAGAGCAAAAGACTAAACAAATCTAGGTTGATGATCATAAGTGATCATTTCTATTTATACAAAAGATAAGTATTATTCACAACCATAAAAAGATGGTACACCCATACACACCAAAAGTTCCCAGTTTGAGAAAGAAGAAAGAGCCAGATAATCCTGGAAACTTAGACCAGAAAAACAGAGTGGCTGACATTTAATAGTGCATTAAGAAAGAAAATATCGAGTCCCTCAATGGTCCATGTGTTTTCTACGAAGCTTCACTCATTCCCTTCTATATAAACTAGTGGCAGGCAACCTAAAGTTTTCAAATGATTCCCCTTAATGGGAAGTGGAATTTATCCATGCAACACAGTATTGAAAAGCCTACCTCTTTGCCTCTTTTTATGAACGGATATATGCTTTCAGATTTAAATGGCGCACGGATGACAAGATATGCCAGAATTTATCCAAGAAAGGAGTGTATGAGGTTATGTCTTTCCATAAGTTGTTATAGATGTGCCTAGATTTGTTATGAATGCACTTAGTCGTATGTTGGAAGCTACAGTTGGCACTGGTTTTCTATCGGGCTTCTCGGTGGGAAGCATTAATAATGGTTTCATTAATGTGTCCCATCTTTTTGCAGATGACACTTTATTATTTTGTGATACGGAACCAGGTCACATTCAGATGATGAAGCCTCTATTGATATGTTTTGAAGCTGTTTCCGGTCTTAAGGTGAACCTTGGGAAGTTTGAGATGTTAGGAATATTAACAGCTTGGCAAGCATTCTAGGTTGTAAGGTTGCTTCATTGCCAATGAAATACTTGAGCCTTCCACTTGGGGCCTCTTTCAAGGCTAAGGCTATATGGGATGGGGTTGTGGAAAAAATTGAGGAGATTGGCTGGATGGAAAAGGTTGTACCTGTCTAGAGGGGGAAGAACCACTCTTATTAAGAGTACACTTTCTAACATTCCCTCATTTTCCTTGGCCGGCAAGTGTGGCTAATCGAATTGAACAGATTTTTCGGGGCCTTCTAGGGGTGGAATTGGTGAGGAGACTAAGTTCCACTTAGTCCAGTGGGATAAGGTATGTACACCAATCTCTAGTGGAGGGTTGGGAATTCGTAATCTAAGAATCTTTAATTAGGCAATTCTTTCTTATTGATAAGTAAACAATTATATTAATGAAAATAGGCATAGTCCAAGTACACAAGAAGGTATACAAGATGTAACACCTATCTAGGATGAAGAAATGGAAACAAGAAAATCATAAAAATCAAGGTTGTTGAAGTCAATAGCTTTTTGGCCCATAAAAATAAAGTTCTAACCAAAAGTAATCTAATCTCCTCTAGAGAGCGCTCCTTGTCTTTGAACGTCTAGTCATTAAGCTCATGCATAAGCACCACAAAATATAGATAGGAACCATCTTCCACACAGCGGTGATCTATGGAATACTGCCTAGGTTTGTCCTACAGGCCAAAAGTTCAACCACTGTGGTAGGCATAACCCAAGCAACCTCGTAATGCAATAGAAGATGATCCAAAGTCTCACCGCTTGTTTTGCACATGTAACACCAGTACACTATACTCACCCTGTGTTTCCGTAAATTATCCACCATCAGAATCTTTCCTAGAGAAGTTGTCCAAGCAAAAAATGCCACCCTAGGAGGAGCCTTATTTCTCCAAATTCTTCTCCATGGAAAGTGATTGTTCTGCAGTTGTGTGAGGGACTTATAGAAATAACGAACTGAAAATATACCTTTTCTAGCAGGTACCCAACACAAAGTGTCAATTCCTCGAGTACTCGGTCTCATGGAGTACAAGTGTCTGAAAGTCTCTGCAAAACTACTAACTTCCCAATCTTGGGCGCCATGGTGAAACTCGCATTCCATTGGACCAAGTCACCAAACATCTCCATAAGGTCCGCCACTGATGCTTCTTTCTCCCATGCAATTATGAACACTATAGGGAATGAGTCCTTGAGGGTGCTATCTCCATATGTCATGCCAAAATTTTATTCTTAAGCCTTTCCCATCCCAATTTGCTACCAAACACACCCGACCCTCGGCTAATATGCTTCCATACACCCACTCCATAAGTCCCACATACCTCCCTAGTGCACCATCCCCCCCCCCCCCCCC
>QEOT01000934.1:387046-459190 GCA_003123785.1 Pterocarya stenoptera | reverse complement strand
TATTATATTGCCAGAACCATTTCCCAATAACGCCCGATTGAAGACCCTCAAATTTCTAATTCCCAACCCACCAGCCCACCAGTAGATATTAGGGAGCATATCTTGTCCCACTTGACCAAGATGGAATTTAAATTTATCCCCAAGACCACTCCAAAGGAAGTCACGATAGAGTTCAATTTGGAGCGCCACACTCACTGACATTGGGAACAAGGATAATAAATAGGTTGGTAAATTGGATAGATTAGGGTAATCCTACCACCTTTCGACAAATACAATCAAAGGCACTTCTTGAGTTAAAAATGTATCATCAAGAAGGGGAGTTTTTTTGGAAGAAGACTATTATTGAAACCCCTAGAGGTTGGCTCAAGTGGTAAAGGTCTTGGGCTTGGGGTATTGCTCCCCCTAGGTCTAAGGTTCAAATTCCCTTGAGTGCAAAACAATCTCTAAGGGTCATCAGAATGGGGGATTTTTCCCTTGAATTACCCGAGGTGCACTTGTGGGAAACTCCTTGCCAAGACCTTGTACACCCCCATGGTTAGTCGGGACGCTATTTTGGACACCCGGTCACAGTGCCAATCAAAAAAAAAAAAAATTATTGAATTGAAGTATGGGCGTTTACGAGGGGGTTGGTGTTCAAATGAAGTGAGAAGTGTGCATGGTGTTGGTTTGTGCAAGTATATTAGAAATGGGTGGGAGGATTTTACTCGGTTTATTAAATTCGAGGTTGGTGATGGAGCAAGGATCAACTTTTGGCATGACTCATGGTGTGGTGATTCAGCCCTTGAGATCACATTTCCCTCTCTTTCTAGGTTGGCTCTTAATCAGGAGGCTTTGGTGTCTGAGTTGCTGGATTATTCTAGTAAGATCCCTTTGTGGAGTGTTAATTTCAATAGAGCTATTCATGATTGGGAAATTGGAACTATCTCTTTTTTTTACAGCTTATTGTATTCCTTGCAATTTGGTAATTATGAGGTGGATAGGATGTTGTGGCTGAAGACTGGGAATTGAAAGTTTTTTGTACGGTCATTGTATAATGCTTTGTCAAGCCAAAATCATATTTTGTTCCTTGGGAAGCCTATTTGGAAAAGTAAGGTGCCACCTAAGGTTGCCTTCTTTGGGTAGACAGCATCTCTTAGGAAACTTTTGACGTTGGATAATTTGAGAAAGATGGGTCGTCGTTATGGAATGGTGTTATATGTGTAAGAAGAGTGGTGAATCGGTGGACCATCTTGTACTTCATTGTGGGGGGACAAGAATGATATAGGTGGAAATCTTTTATAGGATGGGCATTGCTTGGGAAATGTCCAAGAGGGTGGTTGATTTGTGTGCTTGTTGGCAAAGATGTAGGCCCAATTCACATATTGAGGATGCATGGACGATGATTCCTCCATGTCTCATGAGGTGCTTATGGATTGAAAGGAATGGTTGAAGTTTTGAAAACAAGGAGCGTTCTCCGGATGAGCTAAGAAGCTTCTTCTTCCATACTTTGGGCATCCTCTTGTGTTCTTAATAATGGAGCTTGCTTCAATGACTTTATTGTATCTCTTTCTAGCTCCTTTTTATGTAATTAGGTGTATGTTCTTTGTATACCTCCTGTATACTTGGGCTATGCCTATTAACTTAATAAATTGTTGTCTTACATATTAAAAAAAAAAAGTCTTTGCCTTTCCATGGAAAGTTTATTTGGAGCAAGACTATTGTCAAAAGAAGGCAGGTAACCTTGACTGGGAGTAACCTTTCAAACCTACCCACCTACTTGGTCTTTATCTCCCCTTCCCCTTCCGGNGGGCAGAGTGAAGTTAGGGCGTGTTCCCCAATTTCTTAAGGCAGTCTAGGTATCAAAAGGCTAAATTTCATTCAATTAAGCTATATTGGGAAAGTGGCTTTGGCATCATGCCACTGAAAGAGTAACGTTTGGAGAGCAGTGGTACCGTGGTAGACTTGAAGTTTGCCAATGAGTGGGGCGGCAGGAGTTCAAATGAGATCAATGGGAGCTATGGGGTTGGGAAGAATTATCCTGACACATCAGATATAAGGTGGGTTAATAAAACTTCAGTTACTAAAAAAAACAGCAAGGTTTTTGTTTTCTCATGTAACGGTATTTTAGCGTTTTAGCAGATGGAATGCTCAAATAATCAATATCTGAAGCTTTTATTACATTATTTAGTATTAAGGATTCAATTCTATGTACTTATCAAAAAAAGGATTCAATTCTATGTGACTAGCACAAGTAAACTCTCTTTGATTTCATATTGACTGCATTAGGATGCATGGGAAATGCGATTCATTAAAGAAAAAGAGGAAGAAAATAGTGAACAAATATAAAATAAATCAAGACATGATTAATTCCTAACATGATGCTTTTTTGTTGGTTCTCATTGAATAGTATGAAGCTCTATATATTATGGAGACAATACATGACTTTCGATTTTTACATGAAAATATGCATGATTCAGGACATTAGAAAAATTTAGATATTTGTCGAATTAAGCAAAAAGAAAACATAGCATACTTCCTCAGCCTTGAAAATAATCACATATTTTCCCAATCCCAGTGAGTGTAACAAGCCATCAACAGTTTTCTGTTCATCACCCTGCATAAAAAGCCACCAACAACAAAGTTCAGAACATGGACAAAAGAAAGATAGTGTTTGAAATTGAACAAACAAATAAATATTCCAAAAAAATATCCAGACGGTACTAGTGGCAATTCATCAAAGAATAGGGAAGTTGATAAACTTGAGATGTAAACATCCCCATGATCCAGAAGTATCTAAGATAAGTAGCAGTACCATATATGAAATCTTTTGTCCAATGCCAGTCGGTGGAGGAAGTTGTCCAAGAGGTGGCGGCACAGGCTTGGAAAGTACAGGAGGTATTGCAGGTTTTGACATTAAATTCGCAGAACCAATAGGTCGTGAAGTATCAAAAACATCTTTCCTCACAAACGGACCTGATCTTACGTCATCAGCTGTCCTGTTCAATGGCCTTCTATGCTGTTCTTCCATGTTCCTAGGTGGGGAGAGACCCCTAGAACTACCTATACCTAGAGCTCTATCAGGTGATCTTTTCCTCAAATGATCCAAAGTCCATGTTGTGTAAGAAGTTCTCGCTGAGTCCATCCGAGGCAAATCATCTGCCCTTCTTGTAGAAGGAATTCGCCCCAAGAAACCTGTGTCTTTTGGTTCTGCAAGGCGCTGCCTTGAATCAAGTGTAGTTACCGAGGGCCGACTAGCCTTAGACAACTTCTGGCGTAGGTCAGTGCCCTTCTGATCATTGTCACCCTGAGCTCTTCTAGATGCATTTTTTTGCATGAGTTTAAATCGGAGGTCATCTCTACCAATGCGTACATCTTATATTTGGATGGAACTGACATTAGCAATTGGAAAATAAATACAGAACAAAGGCATATATATGGAACTTGAACTTACTACCATTTAAACCATTAGCACTCAAACTTGGCATGCTAATATCTCCCCGTCGTCTGCAAATGGTAATTATAACCATCAGCTCTGATTCGAAAATTTTAACTTAGATAAGACGGCAAAAAAGATCAAGCAGGCAAAGCCTATATAAGAGATTTGAAAATCAGTCGATCACTCCACTTATTGAGTGTTGAGAACTTTTACTTATCCATACAACATATATGTGCCCAAAAAGATTGTGTACATATTGAAAGTTCCAAACAGTGTATTCATCCCCAACAAAAGAGTTAATGAACAGAAAAGAGAAGCCATATAATAAGGCCAACACAATGGACCAGATAAAAACTAAAGAAAGACGCACCGTTTGTTGTTAAGCAAGCTTCCATTCAAAAAGGAACCATCTACATTACTTCCTAATCTATCTCTTACAGACCGCTTAGCACCAGCTGCAGGCAGAGAATCAGCATAGGAATTTGATACTTGACCAGCCCTCTTTATTACCTGTATAAGATGGGTACAAGTCAATCCACTAACAGAACAGCACTACGAGTGTAGTTATAACATCCGGAACCCGTGGAAACTTAACCTTCCAATTCATTGCCGGTACAGTAATATAAGTGAAAGAAAAAAAAAAAAAAAAGAACTCTGTTGTTTTTGTTCCCCAATATAAAAAGAAAACAAGAACGAGAAAGCTAGTTAAGCTAAGCTCAGCAGTTACAACAATCCCGGTCGAATACATTAATGCATACAGAATCAGATTATTTAAAAATATATATATATTTCCTTCATTTTCTTGAGAACCAAAAAAAAATAGTAAAACAAAAACAATAAAATGTAAAGCTTCAAACCCGCCGGTGAAGTAAACTCTGCCGCGGTTAATTGAATCAAACAAATAACAGAATAAGGAACAAAACGCTAAATAAGCAACAGAAGAACTGTAAAAAGATAAGAATATACCTGGCCACTACGCCCCAGAGTAATGGTGACTCTGTCCCTGGAAGTTTCGGCCATTATCTCAAAACCCAAACCCTAGATAATCAATTAGCTAACCAATTAGATAACCTCGCTCCAACTAGGTATAGTACACAAAGCATCACCGCCATTGACCGAATGACAAAAACCCTAATCCCAATCCGAAGACTCGCTCGCCGGAAGGAAAGATTTGCTTCTAAGGAAGTAACGACCCTTTTTTCAGAAGAAAAAAAAAATTCTAGAGAAAGTCGAACTGATTTTGAAACTAAAGTAAGCGTATTGGTCGGCAAACGAGGATGCGCGTGAGAATGATGGATTGATATGGTTATGGGTGGAAATTAGAAGAGGAAGGGCTCGAAGGACGCACGCAGTACGCACCGTCGATGCTGGGTGGGGACATCAGAGCGCGGACATGGTCAAATATTTGCGTTATGATTTTGATCGGATTCGATGCGGGACGTTCGATCATTAAGCCTGATGAGAATTCATATTGCACATGAAAAATGCTACTTTATCTATTTTATTTGTTTCTTTATTTTAACGTCTCATATATTTTAATTTTTTTATTTAATAGTTGATTATTAATGTATTAATATATTTTTATATTTTTTAAAAATATTTTAAAATAATAAAAAAATTTTAAAAAAATAAAAATAAAATTTTAAACTAGTGATGAAAATAGCATCGCTCATTGCACATTGGACCAGAAAAAAATACAATTGTACAGTAATAAGAGTTAAAAGCCTTGTGCAATCCTTTAAAAAAAACAACCAACAAATTTAAAAATTACATAAAAATTTTATTTTTTAATAATAAATTCTATTTTATTTTTAAAAATACTTTACATTTAAAACTATATATAGTATTACTCTAACAAAAAATATACTTTCACCCGGGATGTGTACACCCCACATACCCGGGTTCCAACTCAGCTTTAATTAAACGGTGTGTTTCCAAATCGTGGGGGCCTTTCCGAAATCGAGCACCCAATTCACCAATCTTTCAGAAATCGATCTTAACTAGTTCACCTCATTCCAGGATTGAACTCAAAACACATGGAAGACTACTATGAACCCCAATCTTCACCTTGCACGGAACACACCTCCAAGCTTCCCAAGCTTGCTACGAAGATGATTCTCCCATGGAGGTACGATGGGTGGCCAAAAGCCTCTGTTCAAACAAGATGCCCCACCGACGTGCAAGAAGATGAAACACATTGGGAGTCACAGGTTGTTCTCATCTTCTTGATCTCATTTTCTTGTTTGCATGTCCTAAATTGAATTTCTCATTAGTAGTGTATATTCAACCAACGATTTCAATGTTCCCAAAATCACTGAATCGATATGGGTTTAATTTCGAATTTCTGAAAACCCTAACCCTAACCTGAATGGGAGATTTCGAAACTCATCGAAAAATAGCATTTGATTTAGATTCGAAATCACACCTGATTTAGAAATCGACCCCACTAGCTAGGCTCACGTATAAATTAGCTTTCGGGCTTTTCCCCCTCAATACGATAGAAAAAATATGGGATTATTTGGGAGTGTTATAATTAAACTCGTGATCATTATCTCTAGCTAGCTATGATTGTTTATCTCATATATATATAATTGGTACATGCATAGTTGCACCAATTGGAATTAATTAATGGTCCCAACCAACCACTAGGTGTGAAACGTAGATATAAGTCAAAGCTTGGTATTTTTCTTTACTCCCCCCCTTCCCCTGCTTTTATAATGTTTATAAATGTGATGTTTTTGTACGCTTGTTGTACATTTAATTCATTTTTCATACACAACACGCAATCAACCCATAACATCTCTCTCTGTTCTTTTTCGTTCTTGATTGTTCAATGTGTAAATACTTGTTGCATGCACTCACTCTGAGATGAAAATGGTTATAAAAAATTTCAAAAATATATTTAGTTATGTTAGATAATGTGGCAGATTTTCACTTCAATAGTAGTGCGATTGGTGTGTCAATAAACAATACTGAAAATCAAAATTTGTTCATATGTATTATATATATGTTTCAATACTTTTCTTGTCTAACTCTATATATAGATACTTACACACTTGTTGATTGTTCGCTTTCCTTTTGATTCTTCTTCTCCCTTCAGTTTGAGTAGTAGTAGTAATGATTTAGTAGCAATGATTTATGTACTCATGTACTCGACACCATCTGTATGCATTAATATTGCTCCAACTTCCGGCATTAATATATAGTCTTAAAAAGAAATTTGCTATGGGCCGATTCTAGCTAGCTAGCTAGCTACTTCAAGTACTGTAGTGCATGCATGGGTCGTCAAACTTTTATAATTATGAACATCATTAATACATGTTAGAAAAGCTAATTTTTTATTACTTAGATGAATAAGTAGCAGTACCTAAACCTACCCACCTTAATTAATTTGCATATATGCACGTACAGATATATCATAGATTGAAGTTGTTGATAATTTCATCATTGATATAATGAAAAACAATACTATAATTCAGTAGGTATAAACGTACGTACATTAATAATGATCTAGAGTACTCTTTAGATGACACTAGCTATATACATGGAATATGTGGTATATTTTATCGATTTCAAGTTAGCTATATTGCTCCAATATAGCATCCATCGTGGTCATGCAGTAAACATTCTATGGCAGAATAAGATAGCAAAAATGGGTAAGACAGAAGAAGAATCTATTGGCCTAAGTTCTCACATTCCATGATCATTTATATGCATAAATACAAGTTGCACATGTTTGCTATAAGAAGAAGTTCCACTATTAATAGACATTGCACATTCGAACTTTCCTTTGGTGTCAATCCACAATAGCTACAATATACGAATTTTCTTTTTGTATCCACAATAATGGTACATAGTACTTGTAAACCTTATGTATAAGAAAATAATATATGTATGATTTAGGCCTTATTTTCCTATTTCATGAAAGTGAAAATTTATGGTAGCAAGCAAATAAAATGGTGATTAATTATTCACTTAGTTGTTCTATTTTTCTGAAAACTTTATTGGATTAAATTTAAGAATATGTCATCATCCACCATGTACCCTTCTTCATCTTTTGGTAAACGAAGTTTGGGTCAACCATTATGCTTTTGTGAAGTTGAAGCCCAACTGAGATCCTCATCTATTACAAGAAATCTAGGACAACCTTTCTTAGGATGTCCAAAGTACAAGACAAAGGTAACTACATTCATGTTTAATAAATTTTTTTAATATTATGTGCATCTAACATGTTTCCAAAATATGTTTAAAATGATTAGGGATTACTATATTGTAAGTATTTCAAGTGGGTAGAGGGAGATGAATACAAAAAGTTCGATCTTCAAGAAACTCACAATAAACTGTTAAGAACCAAGAAAGCGCTGGAGAAGATACTCAAAGTGATCGAAAAGAGCAAGATTGATCTCCGTAAAAGAGCGGATGAGATCGAGATGAGAGAGATGATATTATCCAGTAGAAATAAGGAGGTTGTGAACAAGGAGTTGGCACTTGTTGTTCGTGAAGCTCAAATAAGACGTTCACGCAAACTACTCCGGGTGTATTGAGCTTTTACATTTGTTGTAGCATGTTACTTGTCTTGCCTATATAAGTGACTTAGGATTAGTGTTAGAAGTTAGTTGCTATGTGTATCTAAATTGTTTACATGTTGGTGATGTTAGAACTTAGTCTGAATGTGTAGATGAAACTACTCTTGGTTATGGATATTTTTTTGTGTTAGTCATAACTTTATTTTTATTTTCAGTTTTTATCAGTGTGGAATGGGTTCCCATATAAATGGAAGAGTTTTTCAGTTTGTTATTAGTTTCTTTTCAGTTTTTCAATTGTTGGCTGCTTGATGTAGCCATCCATCCAGGTCTGATTTAAATGACTTGTGGAAGAAACAGGATTTCATGCAATTTGTGTAAGGCATTAATCTGTGTAATAAATTCTGGTGAATAATTTGTCAACTTACAAAAAGTGACATTTACAACGTACAAAAAAAAAAAAAAAAAGAATCGATAAGTGATTACATGCCTCATACAATGGAGTACAACATGATAAACTTACAAAAAATGCCTAATGTTTCTTACAAAAAACAAAAAATGACTAAGCTTGAAAATCCTTCACGTTTAGACTTGTCTTTCATGTTGCTGCATGTGAAGTAGGAGCAAAAAACCCATAAGTCTTCTGCATGTGAAGTAAGAACAAAAAAGAGAATTAATATAATTGGAGTATATATTTTGAGGAAAACAGATTATATATGCTCACCAAAAAATGCTCCAAAACGGATCATGGCATCTACTGAGGAGCTTCTTCAAGGAGTATAATGCATTTCATGTTCTAGTCAGGTTCCCTACCTCTAATGGGCATCATACTTTAACAACTTTCCAATGAAATACCACCTACGGTTAGCACAACATGAGTCTATCCATAAAGTTCTTACAACCAAAGAAAGCCTACCCCAAAATGATTACCTAGAACAAATCTAGTTAAAGACACATCTAGGTACTTTGATGTTTGTTCCACCCCCATAACAGACCATACCAAACCACAAAATCATCAATTTAAATTACACGAAAATGTTTAAATACCCAACTGATCGAAACCATATATGCAAATATTATGTAAATGATTTCCCTGGGCCTTCCAACGACGGTTGAAGCAGTTGTGATCCATCGAACTCAAATTGCATCTGTAACGATTAATATGAAAATATTAGAGTCATGTCAATATTACTATTAATATCTGAAAAGTGCTAAAATATTACACTTTCTTGACTTCCAACCACTGTTTCTCGGACCTGGGTTCCACCAATGACATTAGCTGATTTGCTTGAACAATCTGGTGAGAAATAAAAAAAATCAATACATAAATATAACAATTCAAATATAAACTTGAAAAAAAAATAATATAATTGTACGTAACCAACATTAGAAATATCTATCTCTGATGGGCCAAATAAATTCCTGCACGCATCCGGCACTGGTGTATCTCCTCCATCTCTCTAATAAACAAGTAGCATTAACCAATTGTAAGTTTTTGCATTAATAAAATAACCCAGCCTAAACATGTATATTTAAAGCCGAAATAATGTGCACCTGTTTACGTTTCCAGTTCATTGGTGCTTTTTTTGTCTTTCTTTTAATTTTTCGCATGTCTTTCTCCATCCTGGATGCTCTCCTTAGAGATGAAGGTCTGTCTTTTCCTCTGACAACTAATGGATTGAGTACTTGCTTCGAACTACCCATTGTGGTTATGTCATTTTGAATACAACCAACATTGGAACCAGTGAGAGTCATCGATGGGGGTTCTTGATTCTCACTATATAAGTCAATCATTGCATATAATTTATGTGTGACATCCTCAGTATGCTTTTTTGAACCCGCTGCATAAATAATCATTTGATAACAGATGTTCAATAGACTTGAATATCTGCAAGCATCTGGCCGCTAATCCCCTGCATCATAGCTGCTATCGATAAACGTGTATCTCCTTTTGATGTCCTTCCTCCATCTGTCTAAAATGTACTTATCTGGCAGAGATTTTATCCCGTCACATTTTAATACGGCCAAAATGTGCCTACTTAATATACTCCTCATCAGAAATAAACTACATGAACACTTTGCATCTGCATCTTCCTCACTAAAGTCCATAGAAAATGTAACCAACTTAAAGAAATCTTCCACATGAACTTCATCCTCGACCAGGTAAGTCTTTACAACACCATCCCTCTTAAGTAACTCTGGATCCAGATCAATAATGCCGGTAAGTTGCATCTGAACTTCCCTAAATTTAGCATATGTGTACAACTCTTGAAATCTCTTTTCGATTGGATTTCTAGATATACAGGGAATGGTAACGCTAGATGAGTGGAAGTTCACGCTGCTTTCATTCTCAGTTTTTTTTTCAACACACTATCAAACTAGTCGACAAACTCTTTTAAGTTTGTCGTAGTAAGAACATAACCATAAAAAAAAACATTCATACTCTCGCTGCGCTGCATTGTACTCATCCAAGCCCAAAAACACTCATTCAAGAATGCCGCCACCCAATGCTCACGCTCAGCGTATAAACTTTTCAGCCAAGCATTCTCATGCAAGTTGTAAGTGGTGATTAACTGATCCCAAGATTTCTCAAACTCTTCATCACTTTGAGTGTCGTACACATATTTCATCAATGCATTCTTCATCCCACTTTTGTAGGAAGCATAGGAGGAAAGCTTTTTGGAAACTTTTTTTAGTATATGCCACAAACAAAGTCGATGTCGGCTTTCTTGAAAGACAATAGCAATTGCATTTTTCATCGCTCTGTCCTGATCGGTGATAATAGCTTTAGGATCTATACCATCCATACACTGCAACCATGTCTGGAATAACCACACAAAGGTCTCTTTATTCTCATTGGAAATCAATCATGCTCCCCACAGAATTGACTGTCCATGGGGGTTTACACCAACAAATGGTGCAAATGGTATCCCATATCTATTGATCAAGTATGTAGTGTCAAATGTGACCACATCACTGAAGTATTGGTAGGCTGCCCTACTACGGGGGTCTTCCCAAAAGACATTCCTTAAACTCCCGTCATCATCCAAATCCATCAATGCAAAGAAACTGGGGTTTCTGTACTGCATCCTACAAAAATACTGTTAAAGCACTCCAGCACCACCTTTCCCAAGCAGTAGATGTCTTGCCTTATCGATATGATTACGATAATCCTTTTCTAAAAATGGGAGGTTCTGGAATCCACCAGCACCAACGACGAGAGATCCGAAACTCTTATTCATTCGGATGCCAGCCATATCATTTATATCTAGGACTCTTTTTATGGAGTCAGTCACTTCTCTATTACATTGGAAGAAGCGAGATTTATTTGGACTGAGGCCGTGGTTATGGATATTATGAATTGTTGTAAACCGAAACTTTCCATCAACTTTTAAGGCATTAATCTTTGCCTTACATTTTGTTTTTCCTGTCGAACGTAGTCTGGCAACATTGAACGTCCTATTTCGAGCCTTCCCACCACGAGCACAACTGAGGGTGACATATCAGATAGTCTTATCATCCCCCTTCTCAGTCCTTCTTGTCATTACCCCAAACCCGCTCTTTTTAGCAAACTACTTATAATAAACCATTAATTCTTCAAAAGAATTAAACTCCACCCCAACTTTGGCTCTTCAATCGTATCACCACCAACTTCATTCTCTAACTAAAATGTCCAAGTAATGTCATCCTCAGTTTCCTGTGAATTTGGACTATCTTCATTGCTTTCTTCAACTCTAAAAGAGGTACATGGAAGATCAGTTTCTTTACATTTGGGTGGTTCCTCTATATCAATTCTTCCACCCGTAGCGAAGCTTGTAGTCATGAGAGGCGGGTAACCAGCTTTCTGCAAAAAGAACAACAAATCGATGACATTAAACTAAAAAAAAAAGAAAGGCTAACTTATAAAAACAAAAATACAAGAACACAGTTGCATCACCACTTGAATGTTTCTTGGATATTGGTCGCCATCTGGATATGGCAAAAAAGGCAGTGGCCATGTAGGAAGTGGTTCGTAGTAACCGGCACTGGTGTAATTTACAAAGTGCTGGTTATTTGATGGTATGTCCTAACATATTATTACACAAATTATTCATTTAGTTTGGAAATAAATATCAACACAAGTTATTCATTTTGTTCATTGGGCCATTATTATTATTATTTTTTATATAAGTGGGCCAATTATATCTTAAGATAAAAAAATCATTACACTCTTTGAGCACAATGAGATTCTACATGAAAAAACTATAACAATATTCATAGACCATTTTTTGTTTTCTTTTAAATCCAGCAAAGCAAGAACAACAAAAATACCAAAATAGAACCAATGAATAAAAAGAAATTGCATACACAAGGAGGCAAGCAGCAGAATCCTCAGTAGTAAGGCAGTGAATCTTCTATCAACTTCTCAAGCACATGCAAGAATCATAATTTCTTAATAGTTTTAGGTTCTAGTAAAACAAGAGTTAGAGTCAAGTGCTTCATGTAGAAAACATGGAGAAAAGCAAACAGATACACCCAAAACATGTCCTTAACTGATATTGACTTAAGCCCCAGATATTTTGTCCAATTAAGAAAAATAATCAGTAGAAAGCACTACCAGGCTACCAACATCCAAACACTAAACATCAACCACAAAATCACAGCTATATATATGCAATTTTTCTTCCAACTAGCACATAAAAACTCAACCAATCAAAAAAACAAAAAGAAGAAAGCATTGGAAGTTAGAAGTTTACTTGGTATTTTCTCTTGGAGGTAGGCGATTATTTAGCACACAGTCCAGACACCAGAAAGGAAAGCCTTTCTCATCTTCAGTTCCATCTAAATCAGTAATCTTCTTTCTCCATGGACCTCCATGAAAGCCCTGAGTAATGATGGAAGGAGGAAAACAGTTGAAAATTCAAATGGAGGATATACCATAGCATCATTCTCGGCATTAATTCCTTAGGGCACTTGTTCTTTGCAGTGGAGTAAAAGATAGTTGAACCTCTGCTCGGATTTATATGAGAAAAAATGGGTTTCTTTCTTTTTGTTGAAGTTGGTTTGGAATCATGTTTCTAGGATACCTGTCTTTTTATATGGGCCGGTTCTCTAATATGCGGTGATTGTGGCCAGCTATATGGAGGTGATGTTGTTGGCTAGCCCTACTCTCTCTGCAATTTGAGTCAAACTAACAAACAAAAATGGGCTCGAAAATGGCATCCTTCCCTTGTCTTTGACCGCCAAGGCTCCCAATTCATCCATATTTTGATACTTAAAAACTTGGCACTATGTGATTATTAAAAAAAAGAAAGAAAGGGAAATGGATGGCCTTACATTGTTTGTAACCCTCAAGAAAGATCCATTCAGAAACTAAACACAAAGTAAAGCAAGAACCTTGGCAAACCCCAAGAGGTAGAACATTACCAACCCACAAAGAAACTACTATTTGTTGCAGAAAGTTAAAACTCTACTAATGGGTGGCCAAAGATATAGAAAAATAGAAAAAAAAAAAAAAACTGCACAAAACAGAGAATGCTCATACCCATGGCCACTTTCTCTCAAAAACCGACCACAAGTGCATATGGGGGTTCGATGGCGCAGATGGTTTGACGGCACAACGGTGCGGGTTTGACGGCACAAAGGCATAGCACGAAAACGAGATGGTTGAAGGAAAACTGGGATGAGTTTGGCCAAGGAATGAAGAGGAAATTGGATTTCTGAGATGAAAACAGTGATGACTTTGGCGCCTAAGGAATTTCTGAAATCGTGTTTTTTTAAAAATAATAATATAAAAGTGACGTGGCAACACGATTCCACAATAGGTATCCAACGCCGGGTACCTGCAGCAAAATTGTTACTCTAATAATAAATATATAAAGTACACTTTAGATATTTATTAAATATTTCATATTATTTAAAAATTTTATTAAACAATTGATATATATATATATGAGGAAAGCTAAACTCACCAAAGATCCATCCTGAGGATGGTCCCAACACAATTTCTTTTTTAATTTGTTTTACTTAGTAATTATGAAAGTGTTTTTTAACGATTTTGTCATTTTTTTTAAAAATTAAGAATAAGAAAAAAATGAATGAAAAAAAAATAAAAATAAAAAAGACCAAATGGTCTTGTCGGGGTAGCACTGCTCATATATATATATATTATCATAAATTCTATTTTAATAATTCAAATAAAAAGTTCCGAGAATCTCATGATAGCTTTGAACTTGACTTAAATGTTACCTAGTGTATCTCTCTTTGATACACGTGTGGTAGAAAACAGTTTTCTTATTTTTAAATTTTAATTATAAAAGGTCAAGAAGGAAGTTACTTGAGGTTGGTAAGTTATTTTTATCTGAATATGATTATATTGACATTCTTAATTGTTGGGGGTTTAGATGACCAGGAACTACCAATTATGGTACTATTGCATGCAAAATGGACTTGAATCATAGTCTAATTTCAATCTCATTAAATGTATATATAGGACACAAAATTGATCTCTTCAATATCGTACCAATATTGAAAATATGAATCTATGACCTTATCATGTACTCTACCAAATTATACAAATGTAACACTTTTCGCACTAAATCAATACGTTGTTAAATTGGATGGCTTTTTATAAAGAAAAAAAAGTCGACGCTTTTTTGCCTGATGTTTTTGTTTGATAATGTTAACGTCGTATTTCGCACGCCTTTGGGCTAGACTTCGAAAACTCAAGTCTTCAATAATGGGCCTACAAAAGATACAGAGGAAGACAACTAGGAGAGGACGGCCTTGGGGCGGCGTGATTCTGTGACGAAACCATCAATGTGGCGCGTAGCTTAGTAGTGGCGCCATTAATGCGGCTTGGTCTCAGGACTTTGCTTTTATCCCTTGCGAGCCGTAGATGTTCTCATGTCAACGGAATGAGGGTCCTCCGCATTTCTTGCTGCATTTCATGCAAGTTCCCAAGTTAAAAACATGACTAAACGATGTCAGACTAATCTGTCATGTTAGTCACTCGACTTCTTTTCCTGGTTAACACCTTGCTCCAAGCATAGTCTTGGTGTCCAAGAATCAGATCTCTTTTACATACCTGAGTTCTCCTTTTATATAAAGCTTTTGAACCATTTTGTTGCTTAAATGACAATAGGCATATCTATTATTCAAATTCAAACTTAGAGATGAGGGTTCATCCTTTAATGAATTTGAATTGTGATTGTTCTTATCCTCTATCGCCGCTGGGTGATTACCCATTCAGTATGGGTAGTAGGCTGGGCCCTCTTGGTATTGATTGGTCTCTTCGGTAGTGGGGCTTAAATCAAGCCTAGGCAAAGGCCCAAGCCCATATGGTGCTAGCCGATCGGGATGTCCTCTCCAGTTACCCTGTGAAGTCTCATTACGCGTGGCGTGATGGGACTTGAATTTGGGCGCCGTTTCACTTATCGAGGCATGTGTCAGAGTGCCATTTCGCCTTCACCTCCTTTGCACATCAACCGTCAACTCACCTCAACTCCTATTTAATGCTCATTGGGTCTTGTTTTCCCTCATCTTTTAAACTTCCTTCTCTTTTACGTTTCTTACTTAGTTTTCTGGGTTCTTGCTTACTGTTCTGGGCAATCTTTCCCTTCTTCCTCTTGCGACTTCTCTCCTTCATACATGGCTTCTTCCTCTTCCAAAGGCACGTTGTAGTTTCTGCTCGCGACTCTTCACCACTCCGTGATCCCTCTGCTCAAATCCTTGTTGCTCCTCCTACGTCTATATTCGTTGATTCTCAATGGTCCTCAACTATTTCTTTTTGTGAACTGGAGAATGCTTGAAACAATTTCAACATTCCCGATTCCGTTGGTTTGAAGGTACCCACTCCAAACCAGAAAGCTATTGACACAAAAGGTATGGCAATTTCTGTTGCCCTTTACTTTGCAATATTTACTATGGGGCTTCGATTGCCCTTTGTGCAACCAGTCCACGACGTGTTAGACGTCCTAGGGCTTGCCCCTGCTTAGTTAGTGCCTAATGCCTGGAGAATTTTGATGGCTTGCTACGTTTTGTGGCGAAAGGTACAGGAACTCCTGGGCTACAAGTACCCAGACTTAATAGCTCGCAAATTTTTGTCTCTTCATGGGTTTAGGCGTTTGGAGAGGAACCTTTGCAGTTTTAGATCTCACAGGGCACTGGTTGACTTAGAGTGCAAGTACTCACACGTAAAAGATTGGACCAACAAATTATTCTTGCTCACTGGCTCGGGTTGGAAATTTCCCACCTATGAAGCTCCAGATCGAAATTTCCTATTAGGGCATGCTGGTCTCTGTTCCTGATGGGGATGATTTCGAGGTTATTTTTTCCCCTCTTGAGGAGGCCCGTGTGAAGTTAGTAGATTCTTGGGCGTAGGCTCATTCCCACTTATTCTTCTCGGATGTGCTTTTGACCCCCAGCAACATTGAGAAGTACTTGATGGTTCCCAGTCAGGCCTATATATTAAGACATGAGTTTTTGGGTGCCCCCCACTGGTGGGTGATTTAGAAAGGAGAAACCGCCTTGGTGCAAATGGACCAAAGAAGAGAAAACTCAAGAAGGCTCGGGTCTCGCCTCGTTTAAACAAGCCCATCTCATCGAAGCATGATTCCTTGCTCCTTCTTGCAACGAGTGGAGGTAATAAGTTGACTCCTCTTCAGGAGCAACCAAGCCAAGCGATGTCCCAGGCGAGTGGAGGTATCAAATTGGCTCCCCTTTGGACGAAACCGAGTGAAAAGACATCTCAGGCGAGTGGGAGCACGAAGTTGGCGGTTCCTTAAGAAGGATGATATCATCCTTTTGAATCCTGACTTGCTGGTGCCTCCATCTACTCAAGCAGATTTCCAATCCTTCGAGGCTCCTATGCCTACATTGCCTTTGTCCCTGCCACTGCTCGGTCCCTTGAAGTTCCCGTGGAACTTTCACCAGTGGAAAATGTCGAGGAGGGACATGTCGAGGAAGCAGTAAGCTCTGGCTCGCCTCTTACTTCAACGATATCCAGTGGGGTTGCTCCCGACTTTCCTTTTGTTTTTCCCCGCCCTTTCTCTTGCCAGTGGGAGTAAGGTTTCAATCCTTTCTCCTCCCTTCAGTGTTTCTCCTAAGGGAGAGGGCTAGCCATCCCTGATTTTTCCTAAGGAAGACTATCAAGTTAATCAGGAACTCTCTCATCGGGTTGAAGCCGAAGTGTGTTCGGGTCCTCATGTTGAGGCACCTATTAGCATCCCTTCTATCATTCCACTTGGTTAGGGCAATGGGGCTTCCCCTTGGGGACTTTTTGCTAATACCCATTTTCAGGCCTTTAACCCGAGAGGATCTTCTAGCCCTCATCTGTCAGGCTCCTCACTGTCCTCACATGCTTGCCGTCAAGAGGCTTTCAACACCGCCGTTCAACATCTTCGGAATATTTTTGCACTGGTAATCTTCTTGTATGCACTTTTCTTTTCTGTATATTTTTCTCATCATTTTGAAAAAATATATTTATTTATTTTTTTCAGAGGGTTGACCGTCTTGGTGGAAGATAGATTACTCTTAGAAGAGGAAGAGGAAAAAGATCAAATGGCCAATGAGTTGACCCGGCTGAAGCTCGTTCCAGCACGGTTGATGATGAATTGGCTGCTCTCTGTGCACAGGTGGAGTCACTATGGGGAGAGTTGGCAAATTCTGCTGTGGACACCGATTACTACCATCAAGAAGTGGCTATACTCGGGAAGGAGTGAGATGATCTTGCTACTCACCTAAACCAAGCAAAGACCATTGAGCAGGAGCGAGATGACTTTGCTGCTCGTCTTTGCCATGCAAAGATGACTATGCAAGAATGAGATGATTTGGCCATTTGCCTTCATCAAGCAGAAGTGGCCATGTGGGAGAGGAATGACTTGGCCACCCAAGTAGAGGTCTTCAACAAAGAGAGAGATGAACTGGTCACTCAGGTGGAGCTTGTTTTGAAAGAGTGAGATGACTCTGTTGCCTATCATGATTGGGCAAAGGCAGAGCTTGAAGTGGTGAAGGTGGCTAAGTCTAACTAAGCCTCTCACCTAGTTTCCCTAGAAAATGAGCAGCAAGAGCTAATCATAAAGTTGGATGTGGCGGAAGGTGTGAAAGCTGAGGTTGAGAAGACTTTGAAAAAGGTGAAGAAAAATCTCAAAAACAATGATAATGAGTATCTTCAACTTAGCACAGTTGTCGATTATGCCAAAAAGAAAATCTTTATTTCAGATAAAAAGGTGTCTGATCTGTCTCTCGCCTTGGAGGATTCCCAACAAGACCTCAATCGGGTTCTTCCCCAACTAGTAGCCGCCCCAAAAATTTGGGCACAAGCTTGGGGTACTGGTTTCAAACTTGGTATGAAACAGTTTCGTGAGCTTCTCCTCACCAACCCAGAGACAAACTTGCACACTTTGGACTGGAAATCTATTTGTGCTAGTGAGGTTGCTTTGCATGTTTGTGACTCCTTTGGTTGGGCTGAGATTCCATATGCTTTCCCTCACCCCTCTTACGACTTGTATATTTTGAAAACTTTGTATACCGTAAGCCGTAAGGGAACTTTTTATATTTTTCTAACACTCTGCGTGTTATGATATTTGTGTTGTCATTTTTAAAGCTTTGCAACCCGCAAGGGAACAATTTAACTTAGTGGATCCTATGAAATTTTTGTTTATTTGACATTAAACACCCTTTGCTATTTCTTAGTAATCTGCTCAAAGATATGTTTTTCATACCTAATCCTTTAATGGCCTTAGTGGGAGAGTTTCCAGACCACGCCGCTATTGGGCTAGTGGGAGAGCCCTTCGACTACATCATCTTTTGGTGTGAAGGTGTTAACGGGAGATCCCTCGACCGTTTTACCTTTAATTATTAGGCTAGTGAGAGATCACTTGACCACGTCACCTTTTGGCGAGAAGGTTTAACGGGAGATCTCTTGATCATTTTACCTTTAATTATTAGGTTAGTAGGAGATCCCTCGACCACATCACCTTTTGGTGAGAAGGTATTAACGGAAGATCACTCGACCATTTTACCTTTAATTATTAGGCTAGTGGGAGATCCCTCGACCATGTCACCTTTTAGTCTTTAGGTCTTGGCCACATTATTTGAGATTGCTCAAAAAGTCAAAGGAAGGTGGGAAAATGTGCAGGTATTTATTATTGAAAAATGATATCAACAAGTAAATCAACAAATGAAAGAAAATTTACATATCTTTCCCTTAGACGTAGTACTTTTGTAAATGTTTTACATTCCATGAGTGGGGTAGCTCACGCCCCGCGGCATTTTTAAGGTGGTAAACTCCTAGTCTGTGGCTTGCTACTATAACATAAGGGCCTTCCTATCGAGGGCCAAATTTCTTTTCTTCTCCCGTGGTGACACCGGTTTCATTCAGCACTAAATCGCCAATTTGGAAAGATCTGGGCCTCACTCGTTTGTTGAAGTATTGCTCTGCCTTCTTTTTAGAAGTTGCAACTCTGACTTCTGCATCCACCCTTCTCTCTTCCAACAGATCTAGGTTTTCTTCTAACCCTGCTACGTTTGTTTCTGGATCAAAGTTTTTCCTTATGTAGCTTGGTAACCCAACTTCCACTGGTGCCATTGCCTCACTCCCATATTGATATGAACCCATGGGAATAGAGTCCCTTGAGATTTGAACCCACAATCAATTAGAAAACTCATCCAAGAAAGTCAAAATCAAGCCAATGAAAAATTTAGACCCGTTGAGGAACTCGTTTCAAGAACCTAGATTATATGAAAATCTAGACCCGTTGAAGAACTTGTCTCAAGAACCTAAATTCTAAGGAATAACGCCACAAATATTGTGATTTACCTTTGATAAGTTCAAAAGTTCATTCAAGAACAAGAGGAGATAAACTCAACTTACAATGAATAAATTCATCAAATTTCATAAACTTCTTAAAATGAGGCTACAAAGAGTATTTAAACTAAAACCTAAGATTTTTCAAAATAAATTCTCATCTTCCAAAAATACCCTTGAGTGAATAGTGCTGCGGCTATAGTAACTTACATATCTCAATCCCCCCAAAACCCTAGGTTAACATAAAATCATTTTTCAAAACACCCTAGGGAGAAATACCAAGGCCTTCCCAAAAGAAACTCTAGCTGCAAATTAAAACAATCCCTAAATTACCATTAAAAACTTCTCTTGAAACCCTAATTCATAAAACATAAAACATATGTGGGCCAAACATCCTCAAGCCTCATTATTATAGACTAAATCCTATAACTAATAAAATAAGTCATTTTAATAAATTAAACAAGGTCCAAACAATAATGCTTGCTCATATCTTCCATAGCTTGTATCAAGTGGATCAAAACTGGATCTCCTTCTCTGAAGCCCATCTTGAGTGTTGAAGTCTTGCTAGCTTCATCTCAAGTGAATTGCACCAATCCTTGCATTGCCTCCTTGATCTTCTTGGCTCTTGACCTTATAATTTGCTCATCTGGAACTTGCAAATGATCTTTAAGACTAGGTCCATCTTGGTGCCCATCACATATGCTAGGGCGAAAGGTGTTTTATCTATTGAGGTTTTTGGTGTTGTTCTGTAAACCAATAAAATCTCTAGGAGTTCGTTGGCCCACAAACCATTTATGTCGCCTATCTTCTTTTTCAATATTCTCATGATGGTCTTATTAGTTGCTTTAACTTGCTCGTTTGCCTGAGGGTGGCTTGGGGAAGAATACTTGACTTTGATTCCTAGCTTCACACACCATTGGCGAAAATGTTCGGGATCGAATTGCCTTCTATTATCAGAAATGATACACTGAGGTATCCCAAATCTACACACTACTACCTTCCATAGGAATCTTGTCACACTTTGGGCTATTATTGTTGTCATTACCTCAGCCTCAGCCCACTTCGTAAAGTAGTCGACGACTACGATGTTGAACTTGGTTCCTCCTTTGCTGGGAGGCATAGGGCCTACTAAGTCTACCACCCACTACGCGAACAACCATGGTGAAGTTATAGATTGCAACTCCTCTGGAGGTGCGTTTGGAATTGGTGCATGAATCTGGCACTGGACATACTTTTTTGCAAACGCCTTGGCATCATTGAGCGCATTTGGCTAATAATATCCTGCCCTTACAATCTTTGCTGCGAGTGATCATCTTCTCGAATGACTCCCGCATATTCCTTCGTGTATTTTCTTTATCACGTATTCTACTTCCTTCTTTGATACATATCTTACTAATGGGTTTGAAAAATCCTGTCTGTAAAGCACCCCGTCTACCATAGTAAACCGAGCCGCCCTGCTTTTTAACATTCTTGCCTTTTCTCGAGATGGGGGAAGATTATCTGTCTCTAAATACTTTCTTATATCATCAGCTCATCCTGGCGTATTTTCTCCAATCTGTAAACTTTCCTCTCCTATTGCTGGACTGGCTACAGTTCATAAATCAACCTTCCAAGGCAACGCCTCTTACTGCCTTGCTGAGGCCGCTCGTGCTAATTGATCAGCCTTGAAATTATCTCCTTGAGGTATTTTCTCGATTTGAAAGTATTTGAGGCATTTGCGTTGTTCTTGAACCTGGTGGAAATATTTTATAGGTTTGATCCCCCTCGCCAGGTATTCCCTGGTGATTTGCACGACTACTACCTGCGAGTCTGCTTTCATTTCAATCTCCTCCCCCCTAACATCCTTGTCATTGCTAAACCGACGAGCACTGCTTTGTATTCGGCTTCATTGTTTGTTACTTTGGAATCTAACAATACAGCGTGGTACGACTCTTTCTCTTCGCTTATCATTGTATATACACCAACTCCTCCCCCTGTTCAGCAAGATGATCGATCCACATACACTCACCATGGCTTCTTCTTTGGCGATTTAGGTATTTCCTCTTGGAAATTTGAGAATTCTGCCACGAAATTTGCCAAGATCTGCCTTTTAACAGCGCTTTTAGGTACGTAGCTGATGTCGTACTCGCTTAGTTCAATGGACCATTTGACCAAGCGTCCCGAGGTATCTGGCTTTTGTAATATCTTCTGTAAAAGTGATGAGGTAATTACCCTTATCAGATGGGCTTGGAAATAAGGCTGTAGTCGCCTTGCTGCTACCACCACGACAAAGGTGACTAACTCAACTTTTGGATACCTGGCCTCAACTCCCCTCAGGGCCCTACTTACGTAATACATCGGCTTCTGTTCCTTCCCCTCTTCTCGTACCAATGCTGCTGATATAGTGTCTGGGGTCTCCGCCAGGTACAAAGACAATGGCTCTCCTTGTTTAGTGTGGCTAAGTAATGGTGGGGTAGCCAAATATTCCTTCAGCTGTATAAACGCCTCATCACACTTGTTATCCCAATCTTGTACTTTTTTAAGCACCTGGAAGAAAGGAAGACATTTAATAGTTGATCGGGATACAAACCTGTTAAGAGCTGCTATTTTTCCCGCTAGCTTCTATACCTCGTTCAGATTCGTGGGTGACTTCATCTTTATTATTGCTTTGAGTTTCTCTGAATTTTCTTCAATTCCTCTTTCTGACACCATAAATCCGAGAAACTTTCCCGATTGCACTGCGAAGGCACATTTGGTTGGGTTGAGCTTCATCCGATATTGCCGCAAAATCCAGAAAGCCTCTTCAAGGTCCTCTACATGCTGGGTAAACTCCATACTTTTTATCAGCAGATCATCGACATATACTTCCATATTCCTCCTGACATGGTCTTTAAACATTTTGTTTACCAACCTCTGATAAGTTGCCCCAACGTTTTTCAAGCCAAATGGCATTACCTTATAGCAATATAGCTCTCGGTTAGTTATGAAAGCGGTTTTTGCCTTATCAGCTTTATTCATCCTGATTTTGTTGTATCCTGAATAAGCATCCATAAAACTTAACATTTTATGCCCTGTTGTTGCATCTACTATCAAATTTATCCGTGGGAGTGGAAAGCTATCTTTTGGGCAAGTTTTGTTGAGATCGGTGAAATCTACGCACATTCGCCATTTTCCATTGGACTTCTTCACCAGTACTACGTTGCACAACCATTCTGGATATTGTGCTTCCCTGATGAATCCCACTATCAGTAACCGGTCAACCTCTTCTGCTATTGCTCCATACTTCTCGATGCTAAAATTTCTCTTTTTTTTGCTTAACTAGGTGCACTTTCGAGTCGATGCTTAACTTGTGTTTGATGATCTCCAAGCCTATCTCGGGCATATCCTTATGACTCCATGCGAACACATCTCTATGGTCCAGAAGGAAGTCTATCAACAGCTATCTTTCTTCGCTTGATAGTTTGGTCTCTATCTTCACATGGCTTTTAGGGTGACCCTTTTCAAGGGTGACCAACTCTAGGGGCTCGTTTGCTTCCCCTTGCTTCAAAGTGCCTTCATTTCTAGTCTCCAATTCAGTTATTAGTACTTGGGGTGGCGGTGGAAAAATACCCCCCTCAGTATCCTTAGTATTCACAATACTCACCTCTGCTCGTCCTTGCCTGAGTTCCTGTACGTAATATTCCCTGGGTAGGACCTATTCGCCGCGTACCTTACCTATTCTAGCTTTTATCGGAAACTTCATTTTTAGATGATATGTCGAAGTGATCGCCTTTAAGGTGTTCAATAGGATATCTGCTGAAATTCTATTATCAATCAAAATTCTCTTGGTGGTAAAATTTGCTATTAGCATCGTTACTACTAAGGCATCGTCGTGAGGATATACAACCCATTGGCAATCCTCATCGCCAAAAGATATTTTGGAGGATACCTATACTTGGGGTTGCTTGACAGGTCTTTCTACGTTATAGACTTCTTCGTACCTTGCCCATCTTGCATATGCCTTTCTTCTTGAGGAGGTCGGGCCACCCCTTGCCTATCCACTGGCGATAGTGTGTATTTCGCCTAAAGGTGGATTTCCCATATTTGCGTCTTCTCTCAATCTTCGGTCTCGAGGTTCATGTGACCTTCTTTCCCTTCTTGGTGATTCCCGTGGCCTAGGGCTTTCACTCATTTTTTTGTACTTGAGCTTTCGATCGTTTGGACGTTGTGGGGGGGGGGGTTAATGTTCTGAGCGATCAGGCATTCCAACTCGCCACTGCCTCTGATATCTTCTAATTTTCACTCATTCTCATAAAGTGGAAGGGGTTTTCCTGGCTAGTTCGGTCATAAAAGGGCTTCTTGGCCAAATACATTCCAGCAACGCTGTCATCTTGATTGTCTACTGTCATCTTCTCTTTATTGAAGCGTGTTAAATAAGCTTTCAAACTTTCACCCTCTCTCTGTTTGACAATTAATAAATATACGGCTGGCCGGCCTCCTGCGTATTCTACTCGCCATGAACTGGGTCAAGAGTTGTTGGCCCAGTTCTTCAAAACTTTCTATAGAATTTGGTTGTAGTGTTCCAAACCATCCTTTTGTTGATCCCTTTAGAGTTAAAAAGAAAGTAGGGGTGGGCAGCGGGGCCCCGCCCCCGCTGCCCCGCCTCGTTTCCGCCCTGCCCCCGTGTGGCGGGGCAGCTCCACCCGTCCGGTAGATGCGGGGGGTGGGGTCATCCGCCCGCATCTGCCACCAAACCCGGGGACGGGGGCGGGATAGGGGTCTCCCCCGCCCCGGGTTTGGATATATATTATATAATATATATATTTATATAATTACATATATATTAAAAAAAATAACCCCACGCCGTTTCATGCCTGGGATTAATTTACCCCCCCCAAACCCCCTCTTCGGCCCCCTTCTTCGAGACTTCCAGAATCCCCTCTCTCTCTCTCGACTCTCGCCTCTCGCCTCTCGATCTCTCTCTCTGTGTGCCGTCGCCGTCGCCGTCGTCCCTGTGTGCGTCGTCGTCGCCATCACCGACCATAACCAATGACTCGTTCTTCGTCCCTGTCATCGAAGGTAAGATTTAAGAAACCCTAAATTTAAAATTTAATTTTTTTGTGATTTATGTTATGGAATGGAGATTGGAGATTGGAAGAATGATGGGTTTAACCGGAGATGGAGGATGGGATTTTGTGAATTGTGTGCTGTGGAGACTTGATTGTGCATGTGGTTGAATTTTTGATGGTTGATAACTTGATCGTTGATGAATCTGTATGTCCCTTCTGTGTATTTTTGAGGAATTTTTTTGTTTGCATTATGTAATGTCATTAATGTGTGTGAATGATGAGTTAATTTGTGTTTATAAAATTCGGATTGGAACTCTAAATTAATTTAGGAGTTTCAAAGCCTAAATTAAGTTAGGGGTTTCAATCAACTCNCCCCCCCCCCCGAACCCCCTCTTCGGCCCCCTTCTTCCAGACTTCCAGAATCCCCTCTCTCTCTCGACTCTCGCTTCTCGATTTCTCTCTCTATGTGCCGTCGCCGTCGCCATCGTCCCTGTGTGCGTCACCGTTGTCATCACCATTACCGACCATAACCAGTGACTCGTTCTTCGTCCCTGTCACCGAAGGTAAGATTTAAGAAACCCTAAATTTAAAATTTAATTTTTTTTGTGATTTATGTTATGGAATGGAGATTGGAGGAATGATGGATTTAACAGGAGATGGAGGATGAGATTTTATGAATTGTGTGCTGTGGAGACTTGATTGTGCATGTGGTTGAATTTTTGATGGTTGATAACTTGATCGTTGATGAATCTGTCCAGTGTTGAATGTCCCTTCCGTGTGTTTTTGATGAATTTTTTTGTTTGCATTATGTAATGTCACTAATGTGTGTGAATGATGAGTTAATTTGTGTTTATAAAATTCTGATTGGAACTCTAAATTAATTTAGGGCTCCAATCCGAAACCCTAAATTAATTTAGGGGTTTCAAAGATTGAAACCCCTAAGTTAATTTAGGAGTTTCAAAGCCTAAATTAATTTAGGGCTCCAATCCGAAACCTTAAATTAATTTAGGGGTTTCAATATTTGAAATCTCTAAATTAATTTAGGGGTTTCAAAGATTAGTTGACTTGTCTATGAACATATTTGGGATATGACAAATGGGCTTTATAAAAACACAAGCTAAGCAATTAATATAAATTTTCAACTATAATTAAAGCCATAATACAAGTCAAGCAACCATCGATACAATAAAATTGTTTTGACTAGGTCTATATGTTTTCATTTTATTATTATTATTGTATTTTATTTTATTTTGGTGACTTTTCTCTAGGCTGGCCAAATTAGTTTATTGATGTGAATGTTGTAAGAAGAAATTGGTTACTTGAAAGAAATTACACATGTATCTTTTTAAAGCATCTTCAAAAAAGCTTGTTAGTCTATTGGTTACTTGAAAGAAATTAAACAGATTTTTAATAAAAGAAATTGATTAGGTCACGATGTTATTGGTTTTAATTGTCCAAAAATTAATCTTTGAAACCCCTAAATTAATTTAGGGCTTTGAAAGATTAGTTGGCTTGCACTGTTAATTGATTAATGTTTGTTGGTTTAAAAAAAAAATTGTTTGATGTTTGGTTGCTATGTTTTTTATTAATTCAAATTTATTGTTTGCTTTAGTTCATGGATACGCCAGCAAATTCTAGTGCGAGCTCTCCTTTCCAGGCCGAGGGCACCCCTACCCCTACCGCTACACCTCCTACTCATACCCCTACCCCTACAGCACCTTGCCCTGCCCCTAAGCCCAGCAAGAAACCTGCTTCAATAGTTTGGAGTCATTTCACCAAACTAGAGGGTGGTGACCCAAGTAACCCCCAAGCCAAGTGTAACCATTATGGGAAAATTTATGGGTGTCACTATAGAAAACATGACACCTCACAATTAAAGGTGCACTTAGAAGAGCAATGCAAAAAAAGTCCAATATTAAAATCACTACAAGAGAAAAGCCAATCTAGGCTAGAAATTGGACTTCAAAAAATGGCTTATGGGACTAATGGGGGTGCAACTTTGAAGGGGTATACTAAGTATCATCCCGATGAGTGTAGAAGACATCTAGCTCGTATGGTCATTATGGACGAGCTACCTTTTCAAGTTGTTGATGGGAAAGGGTTCTAAGCGTATTCTCGCTACTTGGAACCAAGGTTTAATATTCCTTCTCGCCACATGGTGGCAAAGGATGTAAAAAAATATTTTTACATAGAAAAAGAGAAGTTGATGGGTCAATTGGCAGATCAATTTGTTTGTCTCACCACTGACACATGGACATCGGTCCAAAATTTTAATTATATGTCTTTGACTGTGCATTTTATTGATTGCCATTGGACATTACAAAAGAAAATTATAAAATTTTGTAAAATCACCGATCATAAGGGTGAGACAATTGGAAAGGCCTTGGAGGCCGCAATAAAGGAGTGAGGGTTGACCCGAGTTGTTACAGTCACAGTCGATAATGCCTCGTCTAATGATGTCGCATTGAGACATCTGAAAACCTATCTTAAAGAGGCAAATAAGACATTTATGGGTGGTGAGTGTCTGCATGTGAGATGTGCGGCACATATTCTGAATTTGATTGTCACTAATGGTTTGAGGGATCTTCATGACTCGATTGCTCGGGTTAGGATTGCTGTGAGATGGGTGAGATCTTCTCCTTCGAGGTTGGAGAAATTTATGGTTGCTGTGAGATCTGCTGGCCTAACATCTAAGAAGGGCCTTTGTACTGATATGCCTACACGATGGAACTCAACATTTTTTATGTTGGAGGTGGCCCAAGAGTATAAGCTGGCATTTGCATTATTGGGCGACGAAGACATTCAATATGTAAAGTATTTTGATGATCACGGGGGATTGGAGAAACCCGTAGAGGATGATTGGGAAATTGTAGCTGTTTTTGTAGAGTTTTTAAGGCTCTTTTACGATGTCACCACGAAACTATCTGCCACTTTGTACCCTACATCCAATATTGTATGTCAGCAAATATGTAGGGTAAAAGAAGAATTAGATGACATGGTCGCGGGTGGTCATATTAGGCTGCGGGAGATGGCTTTGATTATGAGGACAAAGTACGACAAATATTGGGGAGATTTAACTAGGGCTAATATTTTGTTATATGTAGCTGTCGTCTTTGACCCAAGGTATAAGTTGGATGGCATGATATTTGGATTGGGCCTTGAGTACGGGCAAGTATGGGCGGAGCTTATTACAGCAAGGGTTCAAGAAACCCTTGGTAGATTATTTGATGAGTTTACCACCCTGCGGGGTGGTAATATTGCGGCACCTACACCTATCCTATCAGCGTCAGGGGTTTCAGAAGTCGAGGTTGGGAAAAGACATAGATTGGAGTGGGGTGAGATGTATGAGCAGACCCCCTTCCTTCGGAGTTCTGTAGAGACTCAGTCAGAGATAGATAGATACTTAGCAGCAGAGCTTCTACCATTTTCACGAGACTTCGATATATTAAGTTGGTGGAAGGTGAATGCCGTGAAGTATCCCATCCTTGGAGAGATAGCCCGCACACTTTTGGCCATCCTTGTTAGCACCGTAGCCTCAGAGTCGACTTTTAGCATCGGAGGGCGTGTATTAGATTCATTTCGGAATTCATTAGCTCCTACCACTGTGGAGGCTTTGATTTGCATGCAGAATTGGATCAAGGGAACTCCAATTCATGTTCTGGATGTTCTTGAGTATAAGGAGGCCGACGTCGAGGAGGAGGGTGATGATCAGCCTGGATCTGGTATTTATTTTAAGTTTATTTTTTAATTTCTTATTTTAAGTTATTTATTTTCATTTAATTGGTATTCATTAGTTTGATTTCAAATTTAATTGTTATAGTGATACATGAGACGTTTATGGCTACCTCTGATGCAGTATGATTTTGTATTAGACCTACCATTGCCATGGTTTGCACAATTTCTCCCTTAATTATTTTTTGCATTTAAAATTTTGTTTCATCCTTATAATTTTATAATTCTCATTTGTTTTATTTTTAACTTATTAATATTTCAAGTTTTAGAACTTATTTACTTTTATGATCTTCATTTACAGTCTCATAGCAGTCGACATAACTCACCATTCAGTGAACTCACCGCCACGACTCCACCCCAAAATCAAATTGAGAAATTATTTTGTCAATTTACAATTAATTGTAATGTTGCTACAATAGTTAATTGTACAATTTGTAATATTTTTTTTTTTTAGAGGAGTTTGTAATAGTTTATTAGTTCTCTTAATTTGTATTTTGTATAATTGTAAACTACTTATTTTAGCTTAATGCCTTAGTGATGATTATTACTTAATTAGTTAATAGTTGAAACTTAGTATAATCTATATATATTATATATTTTTATTTTCAGTTTTTAAATATATAAATTAAATTCTGGGCTCAAAATGGCTCAAAAACAGATTCTGGGCCCAAAAATAGATTCTGGGCCATTTAGGACCCAGAAAAATATACTGGGCCAAAGGCCCAGTAGTGGGGTGCGGGGGTGCAGGCGGATGGAGGCTCACCCCCGCACCCCGGCCACCGGACGGGGTACCCCGCCCCCGCATGGACGGGGGCGGGGTGCGGGGAAAATTCCCCACCCCCCGCATATGCGGGGGCGGGGGGCGGATATCACCCCTAAAAGAAAGCCCTTTCGTTGCAAATACTTAGTCTTTTCCCAACGAGATCAGTTATCGCTGCAATTACCTTTTATTTCTAACCAGTCTTTTGTTGCAAATATCAATTTATGTCATCGGTATTGTCGTGGGCGAAGAATAGAGCGTTACAAATGGTTGGCCTTTTACTAATGAAACCTATTCTCCTTGCAATTATTATTTTTTTATTTCATACGAACATGTCGTTGCAAATATATTTTTCTACCATTGTAAATATTTGTTCACAACGAAAAAATTGTTGCAAATATCTTTTAGTAACGAATTGGAAAATCGTTGCAAATATCTTTTAACAACGAATTCAGAATTTGAATGCAAATATATCTCTACAACGAATTGAAAATTTGTTACAAATTCCTTCTTGCAACAAATTGAGAAATCGTTGAAAAATATATTTCTTCAACGATAATAATTTTGTTGAAAATATTATTAATTGCAACGGAAATATAAACACGATAATTCGTTGGAAATAAATTGTCCCAACGATTAATTAATTGCAACGAATTAGAGAACTTCTTACGACTTTATGAAGTACTGCAACATAGAATTATAAACTTGTTGCAACTACGAATAGACTTATAATTTATTTTTGCATTCAAACAGGCTCTGCAAATATTGTTGTTTGTAATTTTCTTACATACAAATGCTAATATTGATCTTGCCAATAAGTCCCAAGTGCAGTACTGGTACTAATTTTCGAGGATAAAACTATATGTCAATTTAAAGGAGTTTAATTAGGCACGAGATGTACATGTAGTACTGCAGTATATTTTGTATAATATACATTTAACACTATAGTTCATATTATTCTTACATGTATTGCAGAATTAAAGACCCTTGCAAGAAAACAATCTTGCACACATTACAATATTACTGATGATCCAAAACTTGTAGACTTGAACACATCCATTACACAAGGACATCAATTTATTTGCAACCGTCATCAACATACATTAATGTAATGCTTAAAGCACCATATAGATCATATAGAGATGGGATCGATGATCTTATGCATCGATTGGTGCTATGTCATTATATAATTGGTGTAGCTCGATCCCGAGATCATCTTATACATTGTTTTCCAACCATCATATAGATATAGAGATGAAATTAATACAATTAAGCCTTGAAACATGTTTATTTCAAGAACTCATGAAAATAATATATATTAATACGATCTAGACTCAAGGAAAGGAGCAGAGTAATTGATGGATCTGGACGGCCATATGGTGGCAGCTAGAGAACTAGATCATCATGATCATTAATTAACATCTAAATTAATAGATATAGGTTCATATAATTGATGGATATGAATTAACCACCATTTAACTGCCCATATATCTTGATGATCATTAGGAATGGCATTTATTACTATGCATATATAGATATAGCAATTATGCAGATCTACCTTTAACTGTTTTATGAAACTTGCATCAATATAGCTTATACAGCCAAGAAAATTAATCAAGTGTAAATGTACAATAATATTCAGCACGAGAGAGAGAGAGAGATCATCATTATTATTTTACTGCAACTGCACATACCCACCTACCGGGGTGTATATCCGTTGAAGCTCGAGTAGTACTCCTTCAATCAGCTTAATTTAGCACAGCCCCAACATTAACATGATCTACCTGAAACTCTCATGCATGCATATAAATATATATATATATATATTCATGATGGAAAAGCAAACGAAACACCATATGGATAGCTCTTTAACTTGTTTGGATTTGCAATTTATCAAGAAAACAATCGGACCATTAGGCTTCAATTCCCGGAAAGAAGAGATGAAGAGAAGAAACTGACATCGCTCAAAGGTTACTTAAGAAGCTGAAGACCCTTCACTCAAAGCAGACTAGAATAGAGAGATCAGAGGTAGGGTTTCCTCTTCTTGATCTTCTAACCTTGTCTTTTCTTCTTTCTCTTTCTTCTTGTTTCAATCTTTGAGAAGGGTGGTAGTTTTGGTGCGGTTGGTGCCGGTGGGTCGTAAGACATGGAGGAGTGGTGATATTGATGAAACTGAGGGACAAATGATGACTGTAAGCCGAAGAGGCGTGCGGACATCATGATCATGATTACTAGCTTCAGGTTGTTGTATTTCGCTTTCAAGGAAGAAATGGAATTCCGAAAGTGTTGTGGTGTTAACCATAATTGTGATCAGAGACGGTTTGATGACCATTACAATCTTTCCCAAGAGATAATCATCATCATGAAGCCAGCATGATGGGGAGAGAGAGAGAGATAGAGAGAGAGAGAGAGAGAGAGGCATCGATCAGAGATGTAGATCTGTATTAATCCAGCCTTTTCGCCAGAGCAATGTTTCAGAGTGGTGTGAATTAGGGATAAGAAATAAATAAATAAGAAAAGAGCATGATGTTAGCAGGTAAATAAATATCACAAGTATATTCGCTTGCAGCATGCATGCCTTGCTCATTTATTGTACATTTTCACCCTAGCCAGCCAGTGTCGACAACTGACAACGTTTTGCGTTACCTCTGATTCAAAGATTCATGATGAGTTTTCGTCGTGATGTTGGCATTGGATTCGAGCACCATGCATGTTCGAAATCATGTATGTTCAAGGTATATATATATATATAAGAAATATAAGAAAAACTAATGCAAAAGAAGAACAATCGCAGTAGGAAAAACAGAGAACTTTGAACATCAGAATTGTGAGAGAAAAATATATGCAATTCTAATTTCTCATACACGACTATGTATAATAGAGCCTGACAAAATTTATACAATCCAAGGAAAGGAATCTTGCAACAGATTTTGTACAAAAAATTTAAAAAAAAGACAATTCTAGCTAGCTGTACAGACGTGTATAACATAAAAGAACTCCATAACAAAAAGAAATTCTATCAGGTGGGATCTCTAGAAAGTTCTTCCAGCTCATCTTTTTCTAGAGCCTTCTGGTCCTTCCAGCTTTCTAGAGAATCCAAGGGTGTTTTATGGTTGAGAAGGGGAGTAGGTGTCCTATTTATGAGGAATACTGCAGTCAAAATACAATCATTCCAATGTCTCATTGGAATTCCACTTCGAAATTTTAAGGCTCTAGCCTCATTTAGGATATGTTGATGCTTTCTTGCAGCTATGACATTTTGTTGAGGTGTCTCAACACAGGTCTTTTGATGTATGATACCCTTCTTGGAGTAAAATTCTTTCATATCAAACTCTCCACCATTATCACTCCTAATCACTTTAAATTTTACTTCAAATTGGGTTTCTATCATGCTACATAAATTCTTTAGAGTACTAGAGGCTTCAGATTTAAGTTTGAGCATGTAAATACAAGTGCATCTGCTAAAATCATCTACAATTGTGAGAAAATATCTTGATCCATCATAAACAATTTCATTACATGGTCCCCATAAGTCACAATGAACAAGTTGAAAATAGATTTCTGATTTGTGTTGACTAACACTGAATGGTAGCTTATGCAACTTGGCTAAAGGACAGATAGAACATGGTTTCTTTGTGCTTATGGGCTCGGATGCATGATCAAGACTTAACTAAATTTATCCTAGAATCTAAAGAGTGTCCTAGTCTATAATGCTATAGATCAAAATCTTCAAATTTGGTGATCACAGATGGTGATATGGTAGTTTTGTTGGTAAAAGCAGGTAAAGATTCAATCAAAGCTACATGAGAGACTTCTTCTTACAGCAAGTGGTACAAACCTTGCCTTGCCATAGCCATTCCAATCGTTTTCCAAGTTAAAAGGTCCTTCACAAAGCAAGATTCAGGAGAAAAAATGAGACAACATTTTGATGCTTGAGCCAATCTTCCAGTAGAGATGAGATTAAAGAAAAAGATGGGACACATAAAACTTCATCCAATCATTTTGGTTGTCCCTATATGGGTGATAGGAACCATATCCCCATTTTGGAAGAGCAACCGAAATTGAAACTTCTGCCTTAATGGTTGTGAAAAATCAAAAGTAGCTCCAGTATCCATGATCCACGAGATATCAGAAGAATTTTTAGGCTTTGCGCTATAACTAGATAGGCAAAAAGTGATACGAGAGATCTTTGGCATATTAGCCTCACTTGAAGAGGATGATATGAGAGTTTGCACTTGGTTGACTGAAGGAGTGTAGGGCTGAGTGTTCTGTGTCTTGAGTAGTGCCATGAGCTGACCATATTGCTCCTGAGTTAGAGAGACTTGGCTGTTGTTACTTACTTGGTCTTGTCCAGTAGCCATAAGAGTTGCAACTTGGTTTGCAGAAGATGCAATAGTTCGTGGTCTTCCATATAGTTTATGACCCAGCGGATATCCATGGATTTTGAAGCATTTTGTCTACTGTGTGACCAGGTATTTGACAGTGTGAGCACACTGGTTTCTCAGGGTTAGCCTTGAAACATCTCTCAAGAGAGTGGCCAGATATCTTGCAGAAGGTACATAAATACTTCTTTTGAGGTACCACATTTTGTCTTCCTGCTTCTTTTGGAGAAAATCTTCCCATTAGAGCCATGGTCTCAGCAGTGGGAACATCAACAAAAATTTGTCTCCTCTTATCCTCTTGCTAAATGATTGAGTACACTTAATTCAAACTTGGGAAAGGTTTGATCGAAAGTATTTGTGCCTTGATACATTTGAATGAGTCATTTAGACCATGAAGAAATTACCCAATCTCTCTCTTGATTACTCACCACTACTTGCAATCCTCCACAGGTACAGTTGGGAATGGATTCATAGTTCATCAAGAAGAGTTTTCAATTTTGAAAAATGCATACTTACAGTGTCCTGATCCTGCATTAAGGCTGCAATTCCCTGCTTCACTTCATAAATCTCGGGAGCATTTTGTTGTGCAAGGCATTGTTCAAGTTCCAGCCACAGTTGATGTGTTGTTTCATCATATAGAGTACTAGCTTTGATGTCAACGACCATGGTATTCTGTAGCCAAGTGATGACAATATCATTGCAACGAAGCCAATGATCCATTAATGGGCTATTTGCATCATTTGGTTCACAAATGCTTCCATCAATAAGTCCCAGCTTATTTTTGATTCGAAGAGCCCTTCTCATTAACCTTGCCCAGGAATGATAATTGCTAGAGTCTAACATTTGAGTAACAAGTAACGCACCAGAATTATCATTGACTCCAATAAAAAATGGGCTATTTGACTGAGATGGATCAAAAGGGTCTGGATTTTTGTTTGGAGTTGGGTCTTGAGTCATGGTGGCTCTGATACCATATAAGAAATATAAGAAAAATTAATGCGAAAGAAGAATAATCGCCCTAGGAAAAACAAAGAACTTTGAACAGTATAATTGTGAGAGAAAAATATATGCAATTCTAATTTCTCATACATGACTCTGTACATAACAGATTTTGTACAAAAAGAAAAGGACAATTCCAGCTAGCTATACAAACACGTGTATAACAGAAAAGAACTCCATAATAGAAAGAAATTCTATCAGGTGGGATCTCTTGAAAGTTCTTCCAGCTCATCTTTTCCTAGAGCCTTCTGGTCCTTCCAGCTTTCTAGAGAATCCAAGGCTCGTTGGCATTGGCGACTGTGTGCTGGTCGCTTCCCACATTTTAACAATATATATAGCAGTAGTACTTATTTTTGCAAGGTAATTCCTATCCTGAAGCAAGCTAACCACTGCAATATTGCTCCTAAAAACACTGTATACATGATGTATATATAGTTTGATTATACTCACTTACTTTATGTTTGACCCTAATTAAAAAAAGTTAAAAGACTAATTTCATCGGACTAGTTGTCTTTTCCATTCTTTTTTTTTTTTTTTAAAGGTTACGCTTGATCATGATCTTGTGTATATTTAAAAGCCGAACAAGGCTTTGTCAGGTAATTAGAAGGCACATGATTCCAGTACTAATAATTAAGAGATCAATATTCAGCTACTTTAAGACGTTTTAGCTAGGACTATTCATCAGGGCTAAGTTTTTTCCCAGGCCAAAACTCGGGTTGTAAAATCCAGGTACACCTGGTCCGGGTACCGGGTTGTAAATCTGGAATCCGAGTTTACAAGCTGGTACCTGGTTTTTTTTTTTTTACTTTACTTTGCACCATTTTTAGTCACGAACAAGTGCAAAGTATTTATATTTTGAACTGATCGACAGGCGACATGTATGTGCAACTACTAATCTACGTTTTAATCCATTCCCATGTAGAACAACTTACATACAAATCGAGGACTCACCGAGCAATTAGCTGGTAATTGGTCACCGCAATTTCAAATCCATATTGCAATGGCTTATACATACATGACTTGCAGGCCTAGGCTTCTTTGCGCTTTCTCTTCGTGAAAATGTGTAAGACGAATAATTGACATATCTTGATGGTGCAATTAGGTAAATTACCATGCCCTAAATTATGGTGACCTAGAATATAAAAAGCATGGTGAAAATAATAAAAAAAAAAAAAAAACTTGCGTATCGGGTTGTAAATCCGGATTCCAGGTTTACAATCCAGATTCACCCGGTACGAGTTCTGGCCTGAATTTGAAATCCAGGTTCCGGTCCGAATTTATCTGGATTCCTAGGCCGGAACCTGGATGAATAGTCCTAATTTGAGCTGTGAGTGGATATAAGGCATTGGTCATATATAGGTCCCTAATTTGGTGCAATATTTTAATGGAAAACAAAAGTAATGGACATGAAAAGGTGGCTGCATGGGGATGTAAAAGTGAGCTTGACTTACAATATTTACAAATTTTATATCGTAATTAATTACTTTCTTTTCTTTTTCATTGGCCTATAGAAAAATTTTTGTAGTTGCTTTTATCGATCGAATGTCGGATCGAGAATTCTCATTAATATTATTGCTTCTAAACTGTGGATGTCTGATCAAGATATGTTTGGTGATGATGAAAGTTAACTAGGGAAACTTCAATAAATTAATTGGAAGATGCAGAGACAGAGAGATCGAGGAACTTGACTATAAATTCTTCCTTTTCATAATGATCAAGTAAGAAAGGAAAGGCAAATAAAAGCCAAAATCTGAGAGCCAAAAAAAAAAGAGATTTGGCATGACTTCTAGCACAAAAGGGATAACTTCTAATGTTCTTTGTTCCCCAACTTCAACTTCTTCATTTTCTTATGGTAACAAAGTGCAAATGGGAGTTGAGAACTTCTATTAAACTTCCATTTATAAGGTGATCTTTCCACCTAATCAAGTTATAAAACCTTGATGTCTCCTTTGTTTCCTATAATAATTTAATTTTCTTGTTCATGACAAGCAATGGACTCAAAATTACCACATGCAGCACGTTTGTTTATAGGCCGTCATCTGACCACCGGATCAGAAAAAGGATCATGAGCAGCTAATTGATTGGAACCGAGTCCGAAAAATATAATTGTCAACATGATTGGTGAGATATATAAAAGGATCAAAATCATCATTGTCGGTAAAACATGAAATTCTTGTTCAATCCGAGAGAATACTTTAATTAAATATATATTTATATATATATATATATATATTTTTGGCCTCGAAGTTTACAATCCCTAGCATCATAAGCTAGCTGCTTCTAATCAGATAGCTACCAAAGACATTGGCATGTTTGGATACCAAATCTACCAGGCTTCAAAGCTCTCTATATGTGCGAACATGCATGTGGATGCCCAAGAAAATTATTTTCATTTGGTTGTTTAATTTTGTCCTGCAAGTTGATCGTTAATAATCCATGCATGGCATGTAAATTAAGCTCCATTCACAAAGCCTATGGAGCTTTCATGGGGCGTCAAATAACAACCTATAAGAGAGATCTCTCTTTCCCCGTTTTGATTTTAGTCTTTATCAAGATAGAATGTAATAGGTCCTACGTAGAATACGTTTACCTATTATTATAAGTAGGTAGTAGAAATACTCTTTCCCGCCTGATACAAGAAGCTCGCATCAGTTTTAGTGAATTGTATTTATATAGAGAAGTGCTAGTGCTACTGTAGTCACAAAAAGATCATATAAAAATAAATTTATAAATTGATATTATAGTTTTATATGATAAGTTAGATCTACTTTATAATAAAAATACGTAATTTTACAATCTAATGTACTACATCAAATCACGTCAATTTATAAGTTTACTTTTATAATATATTTTTGTGGTTAAAACATTTCTCATTTACATATAATATACAGCTAAGAACCCATGATGGGTATACATTACTCATGCAGCCATATATAGCTAGCTATAGATACAATCATCTTTATAGTATCTTACAAGTACTTATTGAATATACCCACAAGCAACCAACAGCTCCAAATCCACATATGGAAACTGAGACACATATCATCAACACAGACCTAACAGCTACAAACTGTATATATGGAAACTTAATACAAAATCCTCTACTCTAATCTCCTCGGTAACATCTCTTTATTTTCGATGTTCTCTTGTATTTTTCTTTTACATATTTGTACATATATACACTATATATAATGGAAGGCTCTCATGCATATCTTCACGGTGTGTGAGACATTTACACAAACAGTTGGAATCTAATTATCTTATGGTGTCAAGAGGCATGTGAGAGTGCAAGAGAGTCTTCCTCTCGATTATCATGGCCTCCATTTCACTGAGTGTTAACAATTTTGTTACTCTTAGACTCAATCAAGGAAATTACCCCTTATTGAGGGAGCAACTTTTCGCCTTGGCAGAAAGCCAAGACCTAGTCGACCACCTCACTGGTGACTCCCTCCACCACCCAAACACTCTGATGATGACTCCCTTAACCCCACGCAAGAATTAAGTCAGCCATACATTCAATGGCGCAAGGCCAATCGTCTCCTCCGTGGCTGGATCATTGGGACTTTGTTCGAAGAAGCCATTGAGTTGGTGGTTGGTCTTGACACCTCCAATCAAGTGTGGGAAGCTCTCAAAGCTGCATACGCCCAAGTCTCTCAGGAGAGAGAATTTCATCTCACCTAACATATTTCATATATGAGGAACGAGCCAAACAACTCTCCTATGGAACATCTACGATAGTTTAAGTCCCTGTGTGATAACTTTGCAGCCTTGGACTGAAGTACAAGCCTTTCACCACCTCTATGCTCAAACTACAGATGCCGACGTACACTGAATTAGGGTCGCTCCTCCAAGGGTATGAGCACCATTCCCATCTCCATGACTTTTTCTCTAACCCTTTTATGGCCTTTTATTGACAAAAGAGAGGGCACAATGTTCGGTAGCAAGGTGATCAAAATTTCTCCTCCAAGTGGCGCCGCTTCACTCCGTCCAGCCTACCACTCGCCCTTCTCATCACTCTGCACAATCTGGTAGGTCTCAAAGTCGTGCATCTGCTGGCTCGGCTACTACACATGATCCTCACAAAATTGAAAATTTTCAAATTTGTGGCAAAAAGAGACACGTGACACTTAAATGTTGGCATCGTTTTAATCATGCTCTTCAACTTGATGATGTCCCACAAGCCTTGGTCACACTCACTCTTAATAATTCTATCTCCGACATTGAATGGACTGCTGACACAAGGGCTACTGCCCACATGACAGGTAATTCAGGTAAGCTTGAAAATCTTCGACGTTATTTTGGCATTGACACTATTATTGTTGGTGATGGTATTTTACATGAAATCACCCATATTGGTGATACTATTATCAGGTCTAGGGCCTCTCAAATTAAATTAAAAGATGTGTTTATTAGTTCTTGATCTTGCCAAAAATATTTATCTGTTAGTCAATTAACGTCTGATTATCCTTACCTTTGTGAATTTTATGGTATTGGTTTCTCTATTAAGGACAAAGTGACCAATTGCACAATCTTGAACGAGCGATGGAAGGGTAATGTGTATGTCTTATCCCCTCCTGTTGAAGCTCATTTCTCCACCAGATTTCGATAGGTCCTCGAAGAAATGTGGCATCAACGGTTGGATCATCCCCAAGCATCTACTCTTCAAGTTCTTTGCTCCAAAAGTCTTATTGAAATCATTGTCAAGCATACTGGCACCTCAATTTGTAAGAGCTGCCAACTAGGAAAAATGAACAAATTACCTTTTTTGCCCTCCGCTCATCCTAATCTTCATGTATTTGATAAGATCTATTGTGACTTGTGTGGCCCTACCCCTATTTTATCGGTTGGAAAATTTCAATATTATGCGTGTTTAGTAGATGGTTTTTCCAAATACATGTGGTTTATCCCTTTTCGCAAAAAAAAATATGATTTTTTTAATGATTTTCTTTTATTTGAAAAGTAAATTGACCATCAATTTAACAAAAAAAAAATTCAATCTAACAGCAGTGGCAAATTTGCTAACCACCAATTCAACTCACACCTCCAGCAATAAGGAATCTTGCATCAATACTCATGTCCCCATACCCCTGAACAAAACGGCTCGGTTGAACGCCAACACCACATCATTCGGGAATTAGGCATGACCATGTTTTTTTATAGTGGTGTCCCAAAACGCTTATGGGTAGAAGCATTTACTACTGTTGTTCTTTTAATTAATATCCTCCCTTCTACCGCCATTGATCTTCAATCTCATTTTTCTCTCCTCCATAGTCATTTTCCCAACTACACCTCACTCCGTGTCTTTGGCTTAAAATGCTATCCTTACACATTTGACACCAAACATAATAAGTTTGATCCCAAAACTCTACCCTGTATCTTCATGAGCTATAGTGATCACCATCAAGATTACCAATGCTACCACCCTCTGTCTCGATGAACCTTCATTTCCTGACATGTCCTCTTTGATGAATCCACCTTCCCGTTTAAACAACCTAGTAACCTTCATGTCCCATCCTCTGCTACTCAGGTATTATCTACATTCCATGAATGGCACTATTCTCTATCAAACACTAACACTACAGGTGCTACTAGTTCTTCTTCCTTGCATGTACCTCCTCCTGATGTTGATATGTTCGTTCCTACGATAGTTGTGCCCGCCCCACCCACCGCACCTACTTCATCTTCTAGTCGTGCCACGTGGAGTGATGCTCTCCGTGAGACAAACGCTTCTACGACTCCACCTTTGTCACCAGTGGCTGACTCCCCCCATTCCCCTCCTCACCACCACATGGTTACACTCTCAAAGGTTGGGATTCACAAACCTAACCCTAAATATGCTAATCTTCATACCCTTGTTGATCTTCCATAGGAACCCAAGATTGTTCACTTTGCTCTCAAACATCTTGGTTGGTACAAAATCATGAAGACGAAATCCAAGCCCTACATGACAACAACACATGGACCTTCGTTTCTCGCACCCCATCCATGGATGTCATTGGCTGCAAATGGGTCTTTAAGACCAAAATGAATGCTGACTGATCTCTTGACCGACTGAAAGCCCGGCTTGTTGCAAAAGGGTTCCATCAAATGGATGGGGTCAACTATACAGAAACTTTTTCTTCTATCATCAAACCTGGCACCATTCACATTGTGCTTACCTTAGCTCTTTTTCATCGTTGGGACATCCACCAGTTGACATCAAGAATGTTTTTCTCCATGGTGATCTACTGGAAGATGATTTTATGGATCAACCTCCAGGTTTTATCCATCCTACTCTTTCCTCGCATGTTTGCAAATTAAACAAAGCTTTATATGGTTTAAAACAAGCTCCTTGCACCTGGTTTGATAAATTTAGTAATTTTCTCATTGCATATTGGTTCTCCTGTAGCACTACTAACCCTTCACTTTTTACATATCACTCTATTCACAGCACTATAATTCTTTTATTTTATGTTGATGATATTCTCTTAACCGGTTCAAACCCTACTCATCTCAACACTTTTATCACAACTCTTGGCCAACAATTTTCCATAAAAGACCTTGGTCTATTTCATTGTTCTTTAGGTATTCAGGTTACCCACACTTTCGATGGGTTCATCTTGTCACAAGCCAAATATGCTTCAGACATTTTAGAACGTGCCCAAATGCAAAACTACAAACCCATGGGTACTCCCATGATGCCCAAAACAAAAGGCATCACTAGTCATATTCCCTACTTCAACCCTGGTCATTATTGTAGCATTATTGGTACCCTTCAATATCTTACTCTCACTTGCCTTGACTTAGCCTATTGTGTCAACTTTGTCTCATAGTTTATGCACTCTCCCACCATTGCTCATTACAAAATGGTGAAATGCATTTTTTGCTATTTACATGGTATAGTCTTGGCATGCATTTTACTTTACAGTCTAGACTTGCTCTTTATGTCTTTTTTTATGCAGATTGGGTCGGCTGTCATCAAACGTGTCGCTCTATAACTGGCTACTACGTGTTCTTGGGAAGCAACTGTATCTCTTAGTCCACTAAGAAACAACGCACTATTTCTCGATCTAGCTCCGAAGCCGATTACGTGCTATAGCTTACACCGTTGCAGAACTTACTTGGGTCTCATTTCTGCTTTGCGATCTTGGTGTTCAACTCTCGTTGCCACCTATCCTTTTCTGTGACAATTTAAGTGCACTTCATAACTGTCAATCCCCTTTTTCATGCTCTTAGCAAATACATTGGGACTAACGTTCACTATGTACGAGAAACCGTTGCTCTAGGCCTTCTCCAAACGCAGCATGTCCCTGCATCACTACAGCTTGTTGATATTTTCACCAAACCTTTTGGACGTCCTGCTCTTTATTCGCTACGTTTCAAGCATGTCCTTCTACCTCGGCACGGTTTGCGGGGGAGTATTGCAGATACCCACAAGGAACCAATAGCTCCAAATCCACATATGGAAACTGAGCCACCCAACACTAGCACAGACTCAACGGCCACAAATCCTCTTATGGAAACCGAGACACATCATCAACACAGACCCAACGGCTACAAATTGTATATATGGAAACTTAACACAAAATCCTCTGCTTTAATCTCCTTTATAACGTCTCTTTATTTTCCATGTTCTCTTGTGTTGTCTTTTACATATTTGTACATACACTATATATAATAAAAGGCTCTCAAGCATGTTCTCATGGTGTGTGAGACATTTACACAAATAGTTGAAATCCAATGATTTTTTATTAGCTCATTTTGAAAGTTTCGCTAGTCAGAATGAGGTGATCAAGAGGTGAATACAATTAATTTTCCTAGCCTAATGATTATATATGATTTCGTTTTCACAAGAAAACAAAAAAGTCATAATGATCCTTAGATCAATCAAATAAAAACTCATTAGCATTTTCGGCCGGGGAGCTGCTAGCTAAAAAGACTTGAAAATATGTACTAATGTTACTAACAGTCCCATGAGAAATTTTAATTTAAAAAAATACAAAAAAATACCACATCTATATAATTTAATTAACTCAATTTGTTACTTTCTAAATCATTTCATATTGTCATGAGTTGGTGTCTTGATCAATTGCTCATCATTTCTTTTGGATTTTCAAGGAGTTGCATGAGAATTATGTCGTGGCCAAGCCCACGACTAAGAAGTAGGCCCAAATTTTTAGCTTAGGGCTAAGAGGGCCATGACAGAAGGGCCCATAACCATAATCATGTTACAGATAACTCTCAAAAAGTTGAAAACTTGACCTACAATTGGATGTACTCATCTTAGGAAAGATAACTCCTACAAAGCAGGAGATATCCTTCCTGACTCGCAAGGGATCATGAAGGATAGTCCTCGTCTATGTTCGTCTATAAATAACCTATGAGAGGTAACAAATACTTCACTTCATCTTTACATACACTTACTCTTATACTGTGTTACTGATTTAAGTATTGGAGTCTTTTGAGGGCAACCAATGTTGCCTCTTTATTGTCACAGGTCATTCGTACGGTTTGGGGTGTGAAACACATCCTTTACAATATATATATAAATACACTACAAAAAAACTAGAAATTTTCAGCGTTTATTTTCCTTTCCGTTGCTTTCTTCTTCTTTGCAGCATTATCCTCTCCTTTTTGTTGTTCACCCAGATCGCCCCGTGTTTTGCTTCATATAAAGTAGTGTACCTCCTTCAGCCACCAACTCATACCTCGATGTTGTCTCCTACACAGATAGTGCCGCCCGGGCACCTCAAGCCACCCTTGACCATCGCACGCCACCTTTTTGTCCCATGGTGAGTGTCCTCTCTCTCTCTCTCACTCATTGCTCTTTCTTTCTCTCTCAACCAGTGTCCAGCCACCATCCAACGGAACCCAACTCCACCACGACCTCCTTCCCCCACAGTGTCGCTGCCTCTTAGTTTTCCTTGGGTAAGTTGTTGCCGCCGCTCACGTCTTGATCCTGCTCTGTTTTTGTGGTTGTTTACTTAAAAAGGAAATATATTTGTGTCTCAGTTAACCTAGTAGATGAAGAGTGTTATTACCCTTTCACCCTTTTATTTTTGAAAACATGATTTGATTATGTATTTTGGGTTTGAAAAACATGAGTTTTATATTACTCTGTGTTTGTGTAGGAATACTCTGTGTTTATACTTCCATGTGATTGTTTCTGGAGTTCTATTGATGCTACAATGAATCCATGTTGAATAGAGACAGAACTAATAAGGATGAAAAAACCTTTTAGGGAATGAACTATGGAAAGCCGTAGAAACTCTATTTGGCTAATCTCATCTATAACAGAGTTTCAAAATATTTTGTTAGTTGAAATGTTCAGGGTTTTTTCACATGTAATGATTTTATATATAGTTGTTATTAAATCACTTTCATATGATTTGATTTGTAATTTTTTATTATATGAATAATGACCCATTATATCATATTTATTATTAATTTATATATTTTTCTTATTATGGTATATCATATTATTGGTGCATTAATCTAAACACCGTTAGTTAATGCAATGAGTCGATAACGTGTTCATAGCGGCGTTTATATTAATGAACTAGTGGTAGCGTTACATTACGCCATTAATTTATGGATTACGGTGGCAACATACTTGTGGTAGCGTTTAGATAAACACTGTTAATTAATTCAATGTATCGTCAACGTATTATTAGTGGCATTTAAATAAATACCGCCAATTTATATGATGCGCTGGCAATGTAATAGCAGTAACGTTTATTATAACGTCGCTATTTTAATTAGTGGCGGTGTTTATATTAATGGCGTTAATTTAATAATTGTGTCCCAGCGTACTATTGGTGGCGTTTAAATAAATGCCGCCAATTTATATGATGTGCCGATAACGTACTAGTAGCGACATTTATGGTAATGCCACTATTTTATGTAATGGGATTGCGTTTGTCCCGACTTTTGAAAAAACGCCGATATGTGAAAATAGCGACCACCCACTACCGACGGCTGGTTATGCTAGTAAAAAACCGCCTCTAATTAAGTAGTGGCTTTTTTTGGACAGTTGCCGACGTTTATTGAACGCCGGCAATTCTATCCTTTTTGTAGTGATATATATATTAGTGGATGTAAAAATATTCCCATAGAACATATAAATTAAGAGAAAGAAATTAAGGTGGTGTGACTAAATTCAATCTCAACCATATAAAGATCAGTTTCATAATTTATATAGTTATCGTTAATTTGTAAACCCTTAAAGAGTACTTAAAGTTAGCTTAGGCAGTAAGGTTAAGTATTGAATTTTTATTTTGTTATGTAATTCACTATCGTGATGCCCATAGAACATAAACAAAAACACAGCCCATTTGATAATGAGTTCTGACTTGTAACAGGAAAAGACGAGAATTATACCAAAAATTCGCCTTTGTTTGCGAACAGATCAGTAAAATCTACTCCCTAATGGACACAGCCTAGAAGTCGAGCTGATCATTCAAAGGCGTGCATGTGTAAAAGTCAACAATCAACAAAATGGTTTTTTGGCTGGGGATAAACATGTGAGTTCAATGCAAACACGTACAATAACCTCTCCCACACAGGTACATGATTACATCATGTTATGTATTAATTTATTTTTACGTGTCCCAATATATATATCTATATATATATATATAATATTTGGATTAGGTACAATGCTATAAGCCTGCATATGAGTCATTTTCTGATCTCTTCATCATATTTTGATATAAAGTAATACTAAATACAGTCTTAAGGTGTACAAGTCTCGTGCACACTATTTAAAAGAAAGTGAAGTATACTATTAAAAAATAATTTTTTTTATGTGGATTCTAGATTTATCTATTTTTTTAAAGTAAAATGCACAGAACTTACATGCCTTAAAACTATAAATATCATTTCTCTTTGATATAACTGCCCAACAACAATGATAATGTCGATTGACAAGTTTCCATATATTTTGTTTTCACAGTGAAGTACTCCTCACGCTATCCTATTCCTCTGTTTAAAAATATAAACACAAGAATTGAACCACCCTAAGAGGGGGAAGGAGCACTGGCTCTTGATCCCTACCTTTCTATTGCTTTTTCTCTCTCCCTACATATCTTTCCTTGCATGTTTATAGTTTCATCAGATTGTGTGTCGATCTTTCTAGATGGGCTTAGAACTGTCAGCAATTGAGTAGCGTATGAGATTCAGGTATAGTGGCAAAATTGCAACTGCTCCAACGACTGTTGGACATGGTACAGTCACATGATGTGTTTCTTCAAGTGCCACCATAAATTATTGATGTTTTGGTCTAGTTATCATGTTAAACTCTCGCTTCTCCATAGGGGTGTAAGTTTAAACCGAGAAATCAGAAAACCAGACTGGACCGAACTGAATCGGTTGCTCCGGTTTTGAACCGGACCAATCCGGAACCGGTTCCTATATTATGAAAACCGATCGGACCTGGTCCAGTCTTGGTTCTATAGTTTCTAGGACTGGACCAGTTGGAAAATATATATAAATTAATTTTATATATTACACAAAATATTTTATATATATATAAGTTTTATATATAATATATAATTATATATGAAATTTTTATATATAATTATATATCATATATGAAATAATTTTATATTATAATTTATAAATTATAACAAAAAATGCTAATCTTAAATATGAACATTTGTAATTTATTTAATCATATGTTATTAATATAATTATATATAAGATAATGTTATTATAATTTATAAAATAAAATTTAATCTTAAAAATAAATGATCATATGCTTTAAACATCAAATATATATAATAAATTATTAATAACATTTTATCATAAGAAGTAACACTTTATCATAGGACTTGAAATTAGTAAAACCGGAGGTACCGGTTTAGGAGGGTAATCAGAGCGTAATCGGTTTTAAAAAATGTAAAACCGGTACATACTGATTCGATCCTAAATTTTATCTAAAACCAGACTAGATCGAACTGGTTATACCCCTACTTCTCCTTTAGAATATGAAGGCAATAAAAGTTGAGGTATCTAACTTGGAAAGCGCACCAAAACAAACTACTTTAGTGTCTTTCTATAATTGTACTTTTAATTCATGTATTCCCTTATCCTTTTCAAGTACACTAATTTTATTGTAACAAAGACTTTAATATGCTCTAGTATCTTTAATTTACTTTTAATGCATTGTTGGACATGATACCAATTAAAAAATATATAATACGTGAAGTGAAATGATTGAATTCTTGATATTTTGGACCGAGTTTAAAATATCATTCAAATAGCTAGTAGCTGCACCTCCATTTTCTAATCTATCAAAACAACCTCTCAAAAGGATCAATACGTGAAATATTTACTTAAATAGGATAACGTGTAGAGTCAAAATTTAAATTCAGAATCTCTAATCTGATATCATGTGAAATTATCATTTGTCTCACAAGTTTAAACTAATCAAAAGAGATAGATTTAGTGCATGTTTGGGATTGCGGTGGATAATATAACTTTTAATTTTAGGGTTTTTAGTTGTAGAGCTTAATTAATAAGCTTTCTTATAAAAAAAATTATTTACTGTTTAGTAACCATATGTCTAAAGCAATTTCAATATGTTACATTTGTTTAGAAATAATATAAAAAAATAATTTTTGGGGTAGAAATGACGAAAAAAAAAGTTATTTGAGTTTTTAAAGATTATGAATACGTCCTTGATAGAAATAAAAATTTATAATCAAATAACAATGAATATAGTTTAATAGAATTTTCAATAAATATAATGAAGAAAAATCCATTAATGCAACAATGCATAAATGAAATAGCAGTACAATTGTGCTTAATATTCATAGCATTTTTGCCTTTGATAAAATCAAAGGGCAAAGCTATAATTATCAGAAAGCTGTAAGAATATTTTTGCTCATTGATAGTCTTTCATAAATTTGGAACTACATTATGTATTATCAGGAAAAATACATTTGAGGAGAAACATCAAATTAATAATGTTTTTTCTTAAAAGTATTTTTTAGTTCTGTTGAGATTAAGAAATAGTTTAATATATAACAATCAAACAACTTAATTTTATCATTAAAGAGCTTTTGAAACTATTCAAGTATTTTTTATGACCTTTCACGCAATCCTAAATAGATCGTTAATTATTTGTATTATATTTTTATTACCTTCTCTCCTCACTAAAAATATAGGATTGTTGATATACACACAATGCATGCCATGAACAACTTTTTTTATATAAATAAAAATAATATATATTAACATCAATAGGAGTAAACAAATACACTCGGCGTATACAAGAAACACCTAACCCATACTAGCTAGAGAGCCCCTAATGACCAATAAGCCTGTAAAATTATAAATCTATTAAAAATACACCAAGCCCGAATGGGAACAAAACAACCCCAACCCCAACCAGAAACTCCCTCTATGAGGACGACTTCATAATGCCCTCTCTTTAGTCTTCCCTTGACTCAAACTACCTCCCTCAATGTCGAAGTTGATTGCCTAAGAAAAATTCTTTAACACCCTGCTTTTTCTTAAATCTTGATTTGGTTTCAAGCGAGTGGCTCGCCTCAATCGCAGTGAGTAGTGCTGCAAATTCGTCGTCACAGCCCTCATATGAAAGCCCACCACACTGTTGAATCTCGTTAACCTTATGCAAAGTCCAATCCAATGATGAACCTACTATATTGTTTATTGGAGAAAGAGATGCCAGGAGAACAATATTTTTCCCAAACTAGCTCCCAACCCTAAACATTCTTCCTCACAAGGCACCAACAACAAACCCATAATTTCCTCCCCACCATCTCCTGCATTCAAATCCCGAATCTCCTCAGCAACTATATTGTTGCTATCCATTGTTGTTGTCACCATTGAAGGTTCCTTCACCTCCGGTTTAGGTGTCGTCGTTCCATTGACGAGAACAATGCTTGCAGGTGCGCCACACCCCAACAACCCTTTTTGTGCCACTTCGTTAGATCCTACTACTCCCTCAAGAGGCATTCAACAAATAGGGCTAGGCTCATCCCTACCTCCCGAAACAAGTGGTGAAGCACTACCTTCTGTTACACCATTTTCATCTTCTGAAAGAGACTCGTCCACTTCTTCTAAAGTACTCAAAATCTTGGAAGGATCCCCATCTTCAACTAAAATTGAACCCTAGAAAAAAGTATCAACCCCATTTGCAACTGGTGACTAAGGGCAGTCACACAGCAACATGCCGATGACCTGAGTGACATCAGCGTAAACAGTAACGTCGACGTCTAATGACCCTATCCATGATGGTGTCAAGGTGCCCTGTGCCGGTGAACTTGAGGCCTTCAAATCCCCCTCATCCGTTTTCGGCCCACCACCCAAACCCATGACCAAGTCAAACCCTTTATCCACTCTAATCTTCAGATCTCTCACGTTCTCCATAACTCCCATCAATTGCGCTTTAATAGTCCACAAGACCCCTTCCACTTCTCCCAATGTCACCTGACACTTCCCACTGCCTTTCCATCAACGGACACCCCTCTATTTGCATCAAAGGCTTCGGACCCAGTGACGCTTCGAATGGATGCGCAAAACCTTTCCATCTGATGCCATTTGTGCCTTCAGGGATCACCAACAAACATTTCCTCCTTCCATTTTGGAATTTTGAAAGTTGCATAAACCTGCCCCTAGCGTTGATTTGGTGTTGAAAGATGAGAACTCCATTGTCGTCCTTAGTTCTCTGAAAAATCCATCATGACTATAACACCCTGCCTAATTAACCAGTAGGATTAACCCTTAAACTCTTTAGATTAGGTTTCTAATTTTGAGTTATTGCTAACATCAATGTTGATAGTGAGGTTAGCCTTAATCTTGACACTTAGTACCATTAAGTTAAGGATTAGATAAGCAAGCCCAATAGTAAATTTGGTAAGGCTTTTAGGACCTTAGAGCATTCATGGGCCTAGCCCAAAAAGCCTTGAAACCAAGCCCATAGGGAATGCAAAACTTGGTAGCTAACATTGACCCAAGCTTAAAGAAGGCATAAGAATCTTGGGCCAAACTTGGTGTAGAATGGACTCATGACCCAATTAGGCCAAGTCAAACCTTTTCAAGCCCATTTGAGTGGATCTTGAGGTTTCTTTTCAACCCTGAAAATCTGGAAATGAGGCCCCTCTTATTCAAGCCCAATGCCCATAAGCTATGAACCCACACACTTGGCCATTTTAAGCCAACAAGGCCCAAAGCCATAATTGGATTTATTTCACTATTCAACGTGAAAATCCAATACACCATACCATTAGTTTCCTTAACCCCAAATAAAACCCTAAGTATCCAAATTAAGTTTTAAAAGTTGGCTAAGACTATTAGCCATCATACTTGAGGTTAGTGAACTTTAAGCCATGTTTTGAAAATTAATTTCGTTTAATCTTTTCTTAACCTTCTGATTCGAATTTTTCTTGATTGATTATTTCATTTCATCATACTTAGACCTTACTAATACCAAAGCTAAACCTCCCCACATGTCATTAAGAAAAATGACATATCAAACCCAAACTTGCATCAATCGACTATTGTGTATCATCTTTGAGCACTTGAACTATTTTGCCCTTAGGCCTAATATTTTTCAGACTTGAACCCAAGGATAATATGGTCTTTAGACACCTCATGAAACCCCTTCAAATCCAGAATCAGCCTTACACGAAAATAGTTCCACAAACCCAACCAAGAAGCCAGATCGATTGCATCTTAGTTTAGTTTCAGTGGAAACCGGTTAGGTTAGAATTTAACCAACCATCTACCTTGGTTGAGCCACCACCCCATACCACCTCCATCACAACCCAATCTCCAATAGGTCCCATGACCATCATGAGAAATTTGACTAAGATTTTTTAACCCAAAACCAAACTAAAAAACTGCCAAACACTTGAACCTGCCAGTTTGCAAGGATGGTTTGATTGACTTCTGGTCATCTGAATCATGCGCCACGACCTAGACACCTTACAGGGCCATTATAGCTACAATTAGGAGGAAATCATGGTGATTTCAGACCACAATTCCCCCTGCACAAGGTGACATAAGCAGGGGAAAGCAAGCTGAAAATTTTTCAGATTGGTGCACCGCCCACTTCACCCAATCACCAAGCATCCAAGCTAATGTCTCCTCCCCTCTTGAACCCGATAAATACATCCCTCACTTCCTCATTTCCTCCACACCTTAGTTTCAAGATTCCTCTTTAGCCTTGAGAGCACTTCTTCCCCTTAAAGATCAAAAGAGTGAAATCGAGTAAATTTTGGTGAGTTCTTGAGCAAGGTTGTCTTGAGTGCTTAGAAGGCCACAAAATTTGTAAGTTTTCTTGCTCTTAATTTTAGTTAGTATGTCAAGATTTGTTTCCAAGTGTTGTTATTAAATTTGGTCAAGTTTTGAGAAGGTTATCATGCTTAGTTCAAAAGCAAGTCATTAAAGAGTGGTTTGAATGATTAAATGATTTTAAGTAAAAATTTAGCTATGGCATGTCTTAAGCATGATTTGATATGATTTATTATTGTCTTAGAATGATTATGGAAGGTTTTATTTGTGATTAAAAGTATGTCATGATAGGTTTTAAATATATCTTGTTTTGATCATTAAGTATGAATCGGTTTTGAATAAATTGGAGATTTAGGAAATCTTAGCCATGATTAAGTGTTGGGATGAACTTATACCCAATCATTAGTCTTCATTATGTCGTTAAAGATGTTAGTAATCATTTAGGATTAAAGAACATTTCATATGCATGCATTCATAAGGATCAATAGTTGAAAACACACTTACGCATCAACTAGAATGCATGTCACAGGTTCGGTCTGTTTGGATAAGTTTCACTTTGATTTTTAGAAATCCAAGGGCATATATAGTTTTATAATTTTAAAAATATGAAGTCCATGAATTTTAGTTAAATTTAGAATTCGTTTGCAATTAGTGAAAATTTAGAACTTTAACGGCAATTTTTGATAGTCTATGGGTATTTTTGTAAATATCTATTTTTTTAACCCTTTAATTTTGAATCTCATCCATAGTAGTATTAATCCTAACTTAGTACGTATTTGATTTCAGTAGCTAAGACATTTTTTCGATTACTCAGGAAGTTTGTAAGTTGGCCTCTAACTTACAACTTAATAGATTATTTATGAATTATTGATAAATGTTTCATTCATATTTCAATTATCATTTTGAGCATAAAATATCATGTTATATGATTGATTGATTGCATACTTACATGAAATGTGATATTTTTCAACATTTTTGCATATTACATCTATAAATGTCATTTTTGCATGACAGTTTGCCATATATGCACATGTCATGAAAAATATTTTTTTCCAAAACCTTGCATGAAAATAATTTTTGTCACAACTCCAAAGGTTAGGATGGGGAATTATCCTAGTAGAACTCATATGTTCGCTCTAGAGTATTTAATAATGGAGTGGTAACCTCTTGGTTGACGAAAAATAGTCAATGGGCTTCAAATTGATTCTTTTTAAAGAACGTTAGAGTAAAGTTAACATGTTATTACACCTAATGCTGGTGGGTTATACGTTATGATGTTATGTTATATTTACCAATACATTGAGAACGAATCTATAGACAACGTAGTTTCAACGTGAGTTGTACTACGGTTACTGGTAGGTACTCACAATGCACATGAAAAACTGTGACGATACCACACGTTATGATATTAGTTGAATTGTTATTAATAATGAGAGTTTATGATAAAGTTATGTTTTCAAAAATGGAAGTAAAAATGTTTATTGAATGAAAACATGTGTCTCCGCTTTTCTGAAATGTTAAGGAATCTGGATGGGAGACATGCATACTGATTTTTTCTTCTGCATTTCGTGCATTGCATATTTATCATTGTTCATGCTTAATTTATCTTTGTGCATATTTGTTGTTTAATTTACTGAAATTTCGAGTAAATCTCATCCCTTATGAGATTACTATCATTCTCGAAATGATAGAAGTTGTGTTATGTCTCGAGAAGGATGAGCTAGATGGAGTGTTGGATTGGACTAATTGAGGAGGAGCCGGACCTTGAGACAAGATTGGATTTAATCCTGATATTTATAGCCCAAGTTTTTCATGCTTTAGAATGCATGAAGCAGATGATTTAATTTTAACTCTTACTTGTACAAAATCTATGCTACATTGGTATTTTGAACTTAATGATCACTAATGAATTGAGATTTTTTAGTTATTATGGCATAAGTTATATTTTCACCTTTATTTCCGCTACAATTATTGCATACCGCTAATTGCATACTAGGATGCATTGCATAATAACTGTCATGTATGGGGAGTATGTAACCTTGTGTTACATGTCTCGACGCTCTAAATCTCCATTCCATCCCAAGCAGAAGTTGGGGGCATTACAATGACAGAGGAGTTCTAAGCAATCCTCTATTCCCTTAGCAACCCATGAAGCCCATGACCCACATAGATACATGAACTTAGCCATCATTTTGCTATGTTCAAAGATGCGAAAGCTATTTCCTCCCTCTTTCGTAAAAACACAAGTTTTTTATTTCACCTTTAACTACCTTTTACCTTCCATCTGAGACAATTCCCTGTCTCGCAACTTCATTCTCTGATCGCAATCACAAGATCATCTTGCGCCGTCTCGCGTTGGGAATAAATTGCAAAGTTGCAATTTTTGAAGCTTACACCAGATTTTCTCCAACAAACCAAAAGAAAGGTTTCCTAAGAAAATCCCAGTGGCCAGAAGGAGGACCGACGCCAGATTGCCCACAAAGGAGTCATCGGAACCCGTCGTCTTGTCTTTAGCAGTGGCAGGGGTTCAATGTAAGGAAGATACTAGATCGGCACTGACGAAACCAAAAGAAGGTTTCTTGTGAAAATCTCAGTCGCCGAAGGGAGGATAGTTGCCGAAGTGCCCTCAGAGGAGTTGCTGAAGTATGTCGGTCTTGTCTGTGGCTGTGGTGGTGACAAGGGTCGCAATGTAAGGAAGGTGCCAGATTTTCTCCGACAAAACTAGAACAAGGTTTCCTAAGAAAATCCCAGTCGTCGACAAGAGGACTGACGCTGGAGTGCCCTCAAAGGAGACATTGAAGCCCATCAGCCTTGTCTGTGGCGATGGCTGTAGGTCTCCTCAAAACCCTTCTGGGAGCATTTCCTTCTAGGGTTCCTAGCGTTATCTCTTAAGCACGACCATTCTAACAATATTTCATAATCACCCTCCTGCATGCCATGAACAATAAAGAAAATTTGCATATATCCTGTGCAAATCCCGTGAATTCATCCCTTAAATTTGAGTATTATTACTCAAAAGAACTCACATATGTATGTCTTTCACATCCAACAGCAAAATAACACATAGAGAAGACTCTAAATTTGTACTGAATTAACTTGCTTTCAAATAAGGTGATTTTGGAAAGAGACGAGTCGTTATCAATGCCATCAACTATGTTTATGAAGATCTGTCACAGTATGGACACATCATATATAGAAAATATAAAAGGTCTCTTACCTGGTAAAGTAGGCTGGAAGGTTCAATTTACACATAGGGAAGGAAACAATACTGTGGTACATGTATTAGCAAAGACAGTTTTGTCTTATGACACTGAAAAAGTTTGGATTGAAGAAGGTCTAGCTTTTATTTCTAGTTGTGAGATGAAGGATAAGAAAAACCCTAAACACTAGCATGGGTAGGGTAGACACTGCGCATGACAGCCAACTGGAATATTAATGAAACACAGCGTTTAGCGCTGACATGGGGACAAGAACAAATGCAAAAGTGACACAAGCATTTCTTTCTGAGTTTTGCTATTCATGAGCCCCACATACCACACATCACATACAACACTTTCTTTTTTTTTTTTTTTTATTTAAAAAAAAAAATTAAAATGTTTTTTGGTTTTACTAATCTTCTTAAAATAATTGAATTCGTAGATCGATCTACTCATCATCTATATACCACAAATTTGATAAGAAATTTTTTTTTTTTTATAAAAACAACAAAAAGAGTGGTGTATAGTGTGCAAGGCTTGTGAATAGAATTTTTCTTTCTAATGAATTAATCTCATGAAATGGTGCGTTTCAACAAGAAATTCAAAAGCCACTAAAGCCTCCGTTTGACAAGTATGAAGGAAGCCCTTCTCCATTTCCTATTTCATTACAGAACCCTAACCCTAAGCCCCCTACGACAGTCCCCCCTCCTTCATCATACATTCATGATCATTCGCTTGCACTGGCAGACGCAGACGGTAAGTTGCCCCACATGGCCATTCGTGGATTTATGTGGGATTACAGTTCAATAATACATGTGGGGCACGAAACTTAAAGGTACGTTGTCCACAACGTCTCAAATATTTATTCAGAAGTTGATGCATGCGGAAACTATAGTCCACCGATTTTTTTGGTCCCTCCACACAGATTTTTATCTACAACAATTAACTTTTGTGGTCCCTAACTCTACAACTAGCAATCCAAACAGGGGAACGAGAGGGAGAGTGGAAGAAAAGAACAAAGTAAGCATTACCCATGATTGCTTACAATAAAGAAAACAAATGCATTTGCAACTAAAAGAATACAACATGAGTACTGGAACAAGTTTGAACACTTCATAATGGATCAAGATGCTCACACATCCGCAGGTTGCTCCTAATTCCCAGAAATGGAGAGAATAAATAGTAATTCCCATTTTTTTTCATGAGCAGGCCATAATGGAGAGAAGAAATAGTAATTCCGTTTTTTTTTTTTTTTTCATAATGGAGAGAGAGGAACGATAAGAGGAGATTTGTAGAGAGTAAGAGAGCTGAGAAGAGATTTGTCAATCTGAGAGAAAGAAAGAGCTGAGAGCATGGTCCTGTGATTTTCTTTTCTTCTTCCTCCATTCGTTTTTATTTTTTATAATAATATAAGTGCTGACGTGAAACGCCACGTCGGCAGCGTGCACAATGTCTCCGCACTTGTACGTGCATGCAGCAAAACTAGAAGGATAAACATTGTTAGACTTCATTTGACAATGAAATTTTGGTTTATTTAAAAAAAAAAAAAAAAAAAAGCCTTCAAATATCTCGGTAGCTAGCCAATTATGTCAAATAATATTCGTGCCTCTATCTCCATGCATGGCTTCCGTAAGGATCAAAATTCAAAGTACGTTGCTACGTCTATAGAGAATAGAAATTCTCTACCGAACACTTAGAATTTTTTTTTTTTTTTTTTTTTTACTTTTTCTTTCACCATTTTTTTTAACTATTTAGATATTTTTCAAAAATAAAAAAAATCACATATTTATTTAAAAACACTTTATTTAATTATTAAGTAAAAAAATTAAAAAGAAAATTCGATAGAGTGGGCATAGTGTTTTCCAAATTGAAAACCATCCACTATATATCAGTGGTGGTCCCATCCTATAGATCATCATTAATGATAAAGATGTCCCATTCTATCTTACCCTACCAAGAAGAATTTGGAGAGATTTATACAGTGATTTAAAATGAAAGTTAAAAGTTGAATAAAATATTATTAAAATATTATTTTTTAATATTATTTTTATTTTAAGATTTAAAAAAATTAAACTGTTTATTGTGTTTTGTGTAAAAATTTAAAAAAAAATTATAATGATTAGATGAAAAAAAATGGAATAAAATAGTTTTTTGTATCCAAGCCTGGCCTTAATAACACTTCATAAGGGGTCCTCCTTATTTGCCATCATGACTATATCAAGAAATTAAGAGGATGTTTGGAAATCATTTTCATCTTATTTCATCATATCTCATCTCATATTATTTTATTTCATTTTCAAACATTATTCAAATATAAATACCTTCAAACTAATCATTACAACTTTTTCAAATTAATCGTTACAATTTTATCAAATTTAAAAAAAAAAATACTTTTTTCAAATTTTAAAATAAAAATTATATTAAAAAATTATATTCTAACAATATTTTAACTTTATAAAAAAAATTTAAAATTTTTTCTCTCTTTTCCAAAAATTCAAAAAATACTTAATTCAAACTATCACTTTACTATTCAAAAATTATTTCACTGCTATAAACAAAATGCTCATCACCTCGTATTTTTCAAATATCCCTTAAGAGCCTTAAGATGAGAGGCAGCCGACCACAAAAATTAGAGGACTTCGACCGTGAACTTAAGACTAACAAATTCAAAGAATTAGGTAAAAAAAAAAAAAAACAAGACTCTATTATTAGTATCGTAAAATCAAAATCGAGTATGGAAAAGATATCATATACAAGAGAGTCACTAAAATAATGCCTCCCGATCATCTGTACCACTAAACCTACCACCAATCAAATCATATCAAATCAAATTATATGTATGTGAACCAAGTAAAAAACAAAAAAAATGAAAGAAATTACAAGACCAATAATAAGCCAAAACCGGCGGCCATGGCAGCCTTGAAGCCCCACAAAGAACCAGAAATTTGGGCGGAACTGCCATAAACAGTATCTCCCTCGTTCTCGCTGGACGGTGTAGTAGTAGAAGTCGAACCGTTGTAACTCGGGTTTGCTCCGTAGAGCTCCTGTATCCCTGAGATGTCGTCGCTGGCCAGCTCTACCTTCCTCGTACGGGATGGGATCGTTGGGTACATGATCGCTCCTTCCACTGAGGAGTGGCCCAGCCCCAGAAGATGCCCGATCTCGTGCACCGCTACCGACTCCAGGTCCACTGCCGATGTCTCCGTCGCTTCGGTGATGTCACTCGATACCACCCAATTCTCGTCTCCATCCAGGTGGAGCCGTCCGCTTGTAGGCGAGAACGCGTGGGCCAGCGTTCCGAGTAAACCGTCGAACGGCTCTCCATCTCCGTGGTCCCCCACAAAGAAACCGATCTTGAGGTCGGCATCGGCATACGAGTCCGTCTGTGTGAATGTCAAAGCTGTCACCGCTGACCACCGGTTGAAGGCGCGAGTGAACACGCTCTTGACGACGTCAGTCAGCTCGTTTTCTGGCTGGAATGCGTAGGTAAGGTCCCGGTTATATTGCGGCCACCGCGGCGTGCCGGGGAAGAAGGTGTAGTGAGAGACGGTGTGTATGTGCGTAGCGTTGGACGACTGCGTCGTTTTCCCGGAGTTCATGGTCGTGGAGCCGTTGACAATATCAGCGACACCGCATCTGGGCCGCACGATCTGCTGAACGGTCTCTGGGTCGAGGTCACCCGTGACATTGAGGTTGAAGTTCTTCTGGTAGGTCTCGATGGCGGTTTTGAGGTCGCTATCGAAGTCGTCCGTGAAATTGGACGTGGAGTTGATGTAACCAAAGTGTTTCAAGTAGTTCTTGAGCTTGGACAAGCCGTCGGCTTTTTCGCCTGGGTGGCAGCCGGAGAGATTCCTGAACGAGTCCCACGCGCCATGGGTGGTGTTTAACCACGGCGGTATAGATGTGATATTGGGGAAGAAATGAGCAGAGGCTGGAGTGGAGGAGAGGAAGAACGAAACTGCAACTGCAAACGCGAACAAGCAGAAAAATCTCATTCTTAAATTAGAGGAAAGGAACTCAGAGAAAGATTTGATCTTTTTTTGCCGGATAATGAATCGAAACTGTGAAACCCAAGAAGGAGGGCTTAACAATCAAGAGAGACAGAGACAGAGATTGGGGTTGAAATATTCTCGAGCTCCTCGTCGTCTTTGTCAAGTGAATCGAACAACAGATATATGTAGTTTCAGGAGATCGTATTCGTCAAGAAAATCCATACAATATTTATATATTTGGAGCGTTGAAAAATATGTCTGCTTCGGGCTTTGGAAGGTTCCGGGCGCGATGGTTTGAACACGCAAAAATATACAAATATTGGTGTTTTTATAATTTGATATCTTTTGACGATTAAAGGCGTAAATAACGTTTGTTTTGATAAAATAAGACGAAAATAATTGCGAAAATAAACGATGACGAGGACGTGAGGTCGTAAATGGCGCCGTATACGGAATTTACTTTGTTCGTACTGTAATCACTGACGACATCGTAATTTTTACGAAAAATGTTTCTCTTATCACTCGTTGTTCGTTTAAATTTTTTATTTTATTTTAAAAAATATTTTTAATAATTTTATAATATTTTTAAAAAATATTTTAAATTATTAAAAAATACATTTAAAAAGAAAAATTAACGAACTAACGGTGGCTCGTAGCAGTGGGCGTAGACTCACCTAATTTTTGCTTGTACACCAATAAGTCAACGATATGATATGGCCGCCCGGCACTGTATATAATTTTGCAATGAGAAATGATAATTACGTGTTTAGGATGTCGCGTAATTCTTTTAAAATAAGAGGTTTAATTTAGAATTTATATAAAAAAAATTATTATTTTTAATTGTAGACTATTTTTTTAAAAAATGAGTGCAAAGAGTTTATATTTTATATAAAAAATTATTATTTTTAATTGTAAATTCTATTTCTTTTTAAAATAAGTGCAAAGAGTTTATATTATAACAAATTACATCGCTTGTAAATTTATTTTATAAAATTAATTTATGACTAAAATATTTCTTTCACAAATGGGACATATATTATTTTTAGTGATGAAAATCCTCTTTTAAATGTCATATTAATAGATATTATTTGAGATAGAGAAGATTTATGGATACTTATAATGTGTAAATTGTATAAAATTTAATAATATTCACTGTCAGTGTGGATTTTAAACATGAAATAAAATAGAAAATAAATAAGACATTCTAATTTCAGATGAATAAAAAAATTGTACTTATAAATATTATAAATAGAGTAAGGTTATATATAGTCATAGAATGTATAAATATCACATAATTCTTTTAAAAATAGTGAGATCTATTATTAAAAAATTAATTTTTTTCATATTGATCTCATATTTATTAACATTTTTAAGAAAAAATATACAATATTTATGTATTTTATGACTATAAATATTATTTCTTTTATAAATATATATATATATGTATGTATCTCTTCTTACATTAAAAATATATATATTCTGAGACTTGAAAATGGTAGAAAAATTAAAGAACGGAAAGACAATAGAAACCGGCGGTCAAAGCAGGAAGTTGAACCAACAGGTTTTAGTTTTCCAAGTGCAATTGAAAGGAGCCGTAGCTTCCATTCATATACACGTGGAGTTAAATTACAGGTTCAAAATTAATATATATCTACAGGAGGAAAGTCTTGGGAAGCATTCAAATCAAATGCAGCTACGACGTAAGCATGAGAGTCATTTCCCTATAATTAAAACTAGGGGAAAAATTCATATTAATCTATATATGGATTTGACTTTAAAAAGAATAGACTCTTTATTTTCAAAACATCCTTTTCAATCCTTATGTAACAACCACGTAAGTATCATTATTGGGAAAGAAAATCAATTCAGCTGAGAACTACCGTACGTGATATGTCATGTGTTCATAAGGATATGTTTGGATAGTGAAATTAAAATTTTTGATTTTAAATAAAAGTTTAAAATATTATTTTTTAATATTATTAAAAAAAATAAGACTTATATTAATAGAGGTCATGAAAATTAGTACATGGTACAAAATATAATTACGAGTTAATATATTGAGCCACCAATTTGTCTTCCCTGCTTGACATGAACTTCAATTAAAGGATAGGGAAAGGTAGGTCGAGAGTGATCAAAGTTGGTGAACGGCCGCGCCTTTATTTGTCAAAGACCCTAGATCTTATAAGAATCACGAGAGGTAAAATCATTCCTATACAATTTTTTTTTTCTTTTTACCTTATTTTAAATAAGGAACATTTTTGTAAAATAATTTATAAAATTAACATGTTTTATGAAAATATCTTTAATTTAAAACATAGTTGTATAAAAGAATTGTAGAAAGTCTTTCATGCGCTCCAAATACTATTTGAGAGTTTAGACAAAAGAAGGGAATAGAAGTTTTAGGGAATGTTTCCAATTTGACCTTAGAAGACCACGTACTCATTGTGCGAGATTATAATATAAAACTGTAAAACGTGTAAATGACTCTAATTGCTAGCAAAGGGGTTACGTCTTTTTGCCTCGTCTGGTCAAATTTGAAGGGTCAAGCAAGATATGATCTGAGGGAGCTTTTACGTCTTTTCACACCTTAAAACTGTATTCAGCGTAATAATAATATTATTTGTATTCCTATCAGACTTTGATTCCAGCCCCCTAAATTCATAACAAAATTAGGTAGTTAGGAGGCATCATATTTGTTAGGGATTACTCTCATATTGCGTTTGGTCCGCAGAATTCAACATTCCCATAAGTATCTATGTTTACGTTATTAGGAATGTGATGCATGAGAATCTACATTCTTGAAAATGTGAGGATCGGATAATAATATTATCTATGAATCCGGGAGGAAAAAAAAAAAAAAAAGAGAGGAAGGATCAGAGAGACTGCTAGTCTAGCAGCTCTGATACCATATGATCAGAGATTCAGAAGAGAGAAGAGAAGAGGTTTTCGAAATATTCATTTCATTGATTCAGTTTGAACATAATGCCTCCGACATCTCATATAGGCATAAGGCACTGCATGTAATGACAGAAAATAATAAAAGAAAAATATAGTTATAAGCAATTCTGCGCATTAATATGCACACTCATTTAATATGATTGGTCAGAAAGTATACTTATTGAAAACAGTACTAATTTGAATTTAGAATATGAAGGCAACATCATTAATACGCAGATTGGTACATAAATTTGTTTGTACATAGCAAAACTCATAAATAAAAGAAAACCAAGTTTGTTACAACCGAAAACAATTTAGAAAGAGAAAACTTGAGAAATCTTAGATTCTAAAGCTTCTAAGTTGACTTTTGCTGCTTCTTATTTCTTTGAGTGGCATCATCTTGATTTAGGTTAATTGGAATCGCCTTTTTTTTTTTTTATCCAAAATATCCATATATAGTTAATTTGAACCATTTAAGACGCTTTTTCTAGGAAATATATATTCTGTTTTTTATTTCAACAAGTTCAAAAAGATAAAATATTAACATAAAACTTCTTGATCAAATGGTAGCATAGAAGTTCACTAAACCAAATGGTGTGTCAAACAATAATTAGCATTAAAAAAAGTAATATTAAATACAGTTTTAGGGTGTATAAGCCCCGCTCACTTCCTTTAATAAAAGTGAGGTCTAGCATTAAAAAAAAAAAATCATGTGGGTTTTCTTAAAAGAGAAATAATTTGTACAAGTCTCAAATAGACAAGTTCCTAATAAATTCTTTTAAAAAAGTGGACCACATTTTTAAAAAGTATAAAAAAAAATATTTTCTTACAAAATACTTGTACGAGACTTGTCTATTTTAAACTTGTACCTAACATTACTCTTTTAAAAAAGAATGTGTGAGGTCTTGCATACCTAAAATCGCAAATATCAAAGAGTTAAAAAAACGTCATTAACGATCCATGTCACCTATGACATATATAATACCGAACTCAACCCTTTAAAAAAAATACTCAGCAGACTTATGTGTATTAGTGATAAATAATTCTCATTCATTGATTGATTTTTGGCCTAAGTCCTAGTTTTATATACAAATAAAATTATGTGTACAATTTAAAAAATTAAAAGAGGTAATATGTCCATTTCATATATATATATATATTTATTTATATATAAAAATAAAATAAAAATAAAAACTCCTGATCAGGAAGCTAGGAAAGGGGATCCCATCTATTTAGATGGGAATCCATATTTCCCTCGGATGAGAGTTGGGATGAAAATAAAAATTATCATATCATGGATCTCAATTTTCTCTCCTAACATGGGAATAGTTCATCCAAACGCCACATAAATTGGCACAAGAGTTTCTCATTCATTCAGAATTAATTGGAGTAAATACGCTGTTGAAAATTGAATCATTGAATGTGGTGCATGCTGCATGGGCTCTTGAATTAAAAAAACGAAAGGAAAAAAAAAAACTCTGGAGAGGAAAAATAACGCAGTCCACTCCTATATTAATTTATGTTATATTCCCTCAACAACATGCTATTTGTTTTTAATTAAATACATCAATTATTGGATTATAAGTCGTTATATTCCCTACTTTTATTTAAATAGATCCTATTGGTTTTTAATTATGTTGCACTTTTTTTCTACCCATTAAGTTCGCTGAATTTTGTTTATTATTTTATTTACTAAAATCAAACATATACATATTATCTTAATCCCCAAAAAGAATTTCATCTCAAAGCATAATTTTTTTCTATAATCCAAATCTATTTCCTTCTGCAATACCGCCTCATTAAAAGAGCGAAATGATAGTGTAATTTATAAATTTGTCTTTAAAAATTAAGCTTGTTTCAAAAAATTAACTCAGAGTCCCTTTCCTTCAACCCGTTTAGAGAAATTTTGATATCACTATAACAAAAACGGCCTTTACCGACTAATTTATCACGATTAAAAGATTATTCGCAATTAAAATTAGTTGCAAATAATCTTTTGATCACGATAAATTGATCGAAAAAGGTCATTTTTATTGTAGTGTGTAGTATGTCATCTAAAGTTATGATTCTAAAAGACTCTTTCTTTAACAACCATTTAGGGAACTTTTCACGTGTACATGGCACAAAATTATTATATAAATCAATAATGAAAATGCAAAAAGATTTAAAAATAACTAACTAAATAAAGGAAAATAGGGAATCTCAAGGGTGGTTGGCAAACATGTTGGTGCCATGGAACTTTCGATATTTTTTATGTTAATAATTGTTTCACTTATAAAAAGGTTTTGTTCAATCAATTCCTTGAGACAAAGCATATTTAATTTCTGAAAATTTTAATTTTTTGAGTGATTTTTTCAGGAAAAATCTACCGTAGTTGCTTTTGTTTCTTTTTTCAGAAGCTATAAATGTTCACTACCAATTTTTTGAAATCATAAGTACTTTCATCTAATGCAATTGGAAATAATCTGGAGTGTAAAGAATTCCCTTTAATCAAATATCCCTAATGGGAAGATTTATGTAATTTACATCAACCAATTTATATAGAACAATGTTAGTACTGTTTACTTCAAATTAAGACATAACATGTTTATGTTAAGAATATAATATAAATAATTAAATATGTCTATTCCCATCACTTTAATGTCCCATTTGGTTTCGCAGATGGTCTCAACCTATCTCATCTCAACATTCAAATACCATTCAAATATAAACATTTTTTAATTTCAAATTTTCAACGTTTTTATCTAATTATTATATTATAACTTTCTCAAATTTTCAAATAAAATATAAAAAACAATTCAACTTTTTTAAATTCTAAAATCAAAATTATATTAAAAAATTATATTCTAACAATATTTTAATTTTATAATATTTTTATTCAACTTTTTCTCTATCATTTCCTAAAACCCATAAAACATCTTAACTCATACAATTTCACTAATATTTATAAATTATCTCATTACTATTCATAGGTTTCTCATCTCATCTCATTTGCATAACCAAACGAGACTAAACTTCTAAAATAAATAGTAATTTCACAGTTTCTTACCTTACCCATTGTTTAATCAAAGTGAATACTAGAATATAATTAATCTCGTTACAAACATGTGGAAAATGAGGTTCCAATATTAGCATTTAAATATATGTATATATATAAATAATTTTCATGCCGCGTGCATCATGTATTGCGAACGATATGTAACTGATTAATTAATTAATGTAGGGTTGGTGGGCCACGCGGTGGAGCATTCAACGAATGCCAGCTGATCCTTTTCCTTCGAGAGGCTGCTAGCCTGCTGCTTTTCGAATAAAGTTCTCTGAAAGGAAATTAAAGTTGTTGCGTGTTACCAATCTCTTCTTTTTTTTGTTTGTATTCCAGACGAAGGTTCTCTCTGCTTGTTTCCTTTTTTTTGTTTGTCTTCTCTTCAATTCAAACTCGCTGATTTTGGTCTCCAACACGCCCATCTAGACGATAAAATACAGCATCTATCTATAATATATATATGCATAGACCCCCGTCTCCAGAACCATCTTCTAACCCCAAAAGAACCTGCAATCAAGTTAATTTGGCGATCTGTCTTTTTATCTTTCTCAAGAAAACATCATAACCTATATATAGCTTAGCTTTGTAAGTAATGGAGTCCAACAATTCTTATACCTCGTGGGCTGATCAATGGGACTACAGCAACCCAGACCCTGTTCCTGACACCAAGAACAGCAGCCATGGCGGTGGTGCAAAGGGTAAGTATTCTAGAAAGGTTGAAGACGGCTTCGGGAAAACTAAAACCGCCGCATCCACCGGTGTTAAGAAGGTTAAGGAAGGAGCCTCCCTGGGTTTCCATTGGATCAAAGACAAGTACCAGAAGACCACCCAAAAGCGCTAGCTGAAGTCATGCACCAAGGATGAAATATTTTCTGTTTTTCCCCCCCATTTTACATACGTACGATGTTCAGTCTTATTCTTTCAATTCCTTTTTCTTATATGTTTCTTTAAGGAAATTCAATGTTGTTTCATACGGATTTAGTTTGAGCCAGATTGCTTAATTACTGTCTCCATGTTTTATGTATGCATTTGTGTCGTTTTTTTTCTTTTTTCCCTGTTTCGTGCGTGAGGAGGGAAAAAGATGAACGAGTTCGACAAAACACAAGCAAAAGCAACCCGATAAATCACCATTCTAATTACATTGAACTAAATTTAACAATACAGCAGTTTAAAGACCAAAATAACGATCATGATCGCAAATGAACCTGGGCCCTGGCCTTGATTGAATTTTAATCACGTGCGGATTAGGGATGTAGCAAAAAATGAAAAGAATTCTAACAAAAACAGGAGAAGCTCTTGGTGAAGCACATATGAGAGGACAGACAGAAAAAAGGTTGAACAGGTTTGAACTGTCTGAAACTTTTTGACAATGAGATGAGATGAGATGAGATAAAATAGTTTTAAATGAAAGTTGAATAAAATATTATTTTATAATATTATTTTTATTTTAAAATTTAAAAAAATTAAATTATTTTTTATATTTTACGTGAAATTTTAAAAAAATTATAATAATAAAATGAGATAATTTATGTAAACGGGCCAAGTTGAACCATCAAACTTGTTTCTGTACGAATGCCTTGAGAGGAGCTAAAGAACCATTTGGCAATGTCACATATCATGTCAGAGTGTGTATTTAACTTCTAGATCTTCCCTATTTTTTTATTTCTTTACTGCTGTAAATGCTTGGATTGCACATATACTTAAGGTTGCATCAAGCGATCTCTAGATCATGATCACCAGAGTAGGGGACACGTCTCGCAAAATTTTTCCATAAGGAAAATGCTCCGCTGGGAGCTCCCAGTGGGCTATAGTGTATTTTTATGTGTTTTTTTAGTTTTTTTTATATATAGATATTTTTAATAATTTTTAATATGTTAAAAAAATAAAATAAAAATCATAATATTATTAAAAAATATTTTTTTAAAAAACATATTTTTTATTTTATTTTGTGATTAAAGAAGTATTTTTTAATGATTTTTTTTTTTTACTTTTTGATTAAGAAAGTGTTTTTTACTGATCACAATATTATTAAATATTTTTTAAAAATATTTAGAAGTGTAAAAAATTCTATATAAAAAATAACTTAAAAAAAAAAACACATCAAAAAGGACATGCTAAGCCCAGCAGGAGCCCCCAACGGGGCGACTAGTATTTTTATAATTTTTTATTTTACTTCGTGATTAAGAAAGTATTTTTTAATAATATTATGATTTTTATTTTATTTTATTTTTAAATATTTAAAACTATTAAAAAAAAAAAAACTAAAAAACACATATAAAAATACACTAGAGCCCAGCAGAGCCCCTAGCGGGGCATCTAGCATTTTCCTAAAAAAAACACATCAAAAAGGACATGCTAAGCCCAGCGGGGGCTGTAGCATCATCCTTTCCATTAACAATCGAAAACTTTAGGAGAGCTGCATCAGTCAGATGTCTTATAATTGCAGATAACACAATGGAATGATGGTTTGATTCCAGAGCTCCATGAATCTATCAAAAGAAGACAATTTCACTGTGAAATCACTACTTGTTCCAAAAACTTAACCTGATAGAAAGAAATAGATTTTATTATTTATTTTATATATTAACAATCCGCCTCACGTGTAGGCCAGACTTCCTCTCAATGGGTGACCCAACATGTAGAATATTTAATTAAATAAGATAGAGTGTAGAGTTAAAGTTTAAACTCAGGACCTCTACTGTGATACCACGTGAAATTCATGGGAGAAATAAAGCACTGTTTTCAACCACCGTTGGCTGTCTGAATGGATTTAATTGTAGTTTGTATATACAAGGCAGAGGAATAATTTTGAATCTAATGAAATTAAGCAGTGGACAAAGCCATGCTTTTGAACAGAATGAAACAGTAACTTGGGGAAAAAGGGACAGAAAGAAAGTGAAACACAAAGGAAATGTGGGAGGATGGCCAGTTACAGTGCTTATGCAATAAGCTCCAAGATGACAAGCTTCTTCACAATAATCGGTAAAAACTGCTGGGACCTTTGTCTCCTTTATTAGCTCCTGAAATGCTCACCAAGCAACCAAAAGAACTGAAAAAAAAAAATTGCAAGTTCTTTCAGTTCTTACTATCCTGATGATGATAACAGCTTCAAGGTAGTCTAGTTAACAGAGATTCACATAATACAAACAATGCAAGATGTTCAGAAAATCAAAGGCATACAATTGTAGGCAACCAACTTGAATAAGCAGCAATGCCAGCATTTGGAGCAATCACCAAATGAGGAGAGAAATCCTTGTTTGCACAGCAGAAGCCAAGAATTAGTGCTGAAAGGAAAATTATGTGGGAAAAAAATCCTAGATGAGATTTAGACAGCAATTTTTAGTAAGAAGGACAATTTCTAACGTGAGTTTGTATGTGGAGTACACATCCGTGTGCGCGCGCGCGCGCGTCGTTGTCTATAGAGAGATCAAAAAGAGACATTTTCTGCATCCCCATATCGATCGTGAGAAAAACCACTTCGAAGCTGCAATGTCACTTTTGAAGTCTAGCTCATATTCTCTTTTGAAAATTTGCAAAATGCAGTCTGTCTCGTGTCAATGAGCATAATTGCAAAGATTAATCTTGTCACCATCCCTATTCATCCCCGTGTGGGAGAATAAAAAATATAAATTATGGTTGGCAACAGTATATTCAGTATGACAACATTTCTCGGCAGTGTTTAAATTTTCCAGATTAACACAGAAAGGAACACTTTTAAGTTTTGAACTGCTTGATAAATTTATCTCCATGGGCTTAAGTTCTTACAAATAATAAACTACATGAATCTTCTTAAGACAACCTAGAACAATCAGAGGAAGTAACCAACACACGAGAAATCATGCAACCACATTCCCACTTGATGGATGCCGCTTTTGCTCAAGAATAAACACCTGGCCTCCTTTTCACGGACCTAGCAGAGTTGAACAAAAGAAGTAGATCGATAAAGTCACCAAAATATATAATATAACGTGAGAAAAAATTCAAGACATCTCCACGTCTCATTTGTTGTTCAAGTTTTCCTGAATTAAGAAAAAATTCAAGACAATGATATGAAAGTTTTGTCATATAAAATGCCAAATGACAACCCAAGTAAATAACTTCTACGGGAGTGGAAATGAAGGGTTAGCAGCAGCTTGTGGGCAGTATAGCGTAGACATTGAAGACCCGTGCATAATCTTACAGCTAAACCATTACAGGTACTGTCTATCTCCATAGTTTCAGTCCAGTAATTGAGTCTCGTTAGTGATAATATTGATACTGATATCACTTTTCAGCCCAACAAACAAATATAGAACCGTGGGCAGTGGGAAGATATGGGTAATGAGTAATATAGTTGATGTTCTTTCAGGCTTTCAACAATAATTTCATTGTAAAGTAGATATTGAAATTGTAGCAATATCTTATCTCGCAAAAGCAACACATGAGGTAATGATTGGATATTCAAAGCATTAGAAATATTAGGTTGCATAAGCTCATGACAGCGTCTTCTGGGCCGGGTGGACCCAAACACGTAGTTCCCCTCACTTCTCCGGCGCACTCCATTGTTAATTCCTTCGTCACTTCCTTCGCGCACAAGTGATCCACTGTCGATCTTCCCAACGACCTTCTTCTTCTTCTTCTCTCTTATTTATTTATTTTCAAGTAAATCTATTCATCATTGGTATTAGATTATAAATTTATAAGTGAAATATAATAAATAATTTCTGATAATTTAATATCACATTATAAAATATTAAAAAATAATAGAAAAATAGATGATGAATAACTTACCTTTTTATTTTTTATTTTTTATTATTTCGTTCTTTTGAAACAATTGTCAGTTGTCAAGGTATTGGTACGGAGTTTAAACTTTAGTGTGTGCAAGATTGGGCCTGTCCAGCTCTGTTCTAATCCACTAACGATTACCTACTAATTGTGGGCCAATACTATTGGCCCAGAAACCAAAAACAAGTGAAAGGTGACACTTGGGATAGGTTAGTGTGACTTTCCTATTTAATTTTGAGCAATTTTATTACTGAAGTGCTTAGTTCTATAAGAGCTTCGAGAAAAAGTAACCAACAAATTAATATGGTTTGACATGACATATCATATTAAATTATATTAATTTATAAATTTATTTTTATAAAATATATTTCTAAACCAAATATTTCTCTTTTATTATCTAGTTACATGTGTTTGATACGGAAATTTTATAAATAATCTCATATATTTATCTCTTAAATAAATAATAATTTTAAATATGTCATATCAACGAGTGTGATTTTAAATAACAAAAATTAAAATAAAGAACGTCATTTCTCTTATCATAAAAGATGACTTGACAAGCATAGACAACATCGTAAGGATACTTTCCATTTTTGAGTTAATTTTGGGGTTCAGGTTGGAGATTTCTAGGCCACCTATGATCTACCACTTTTTCTCAAGAATCAAACCTAACTTTGGGTTTGAGTAAACTACCTTTGGCTCATCAATATGCACACATGATATAAAAGATGCTGGAACAGGAACTTCCCTACGTGGCTTAATGGATTTGGGTGAAAGGGTGAATGTCTTTCACTGTTACGACCAAATCATGATTATTTCAAAGTCCGTCCAATGATGTTTATAAAGAGAACATGATAATTTTGTCTTTGTAATCTTTAACAAATATCATTATTCCCATAATATTATAGCATATCCTATACTAATCCTTAAAGTGGGTGGTGGAAAATTTGGAAGATGTTCTGATTACCTGTCCGGTAAAGTGGGATCATCGGCTCCTGCTAGATTTTGCCCGTACAAGTATCAGCAATAAAATACCCCCAAATCCCACTGTTTTGACAAAAAAAAAGAAGAGAGATTCCATATATTTTAAGGAAAAAGATGGGTCATTCACACTGTCGTTGTTCCTTTTGAAAAGAAAAAGGGCAAAAAAGAACCATCTCTTTAAAGTTCATAAACAGTGATGATGAGAAATGATGGGTGCAAAATAATAATTAAAAATAAGATATTTGTAGTTTTAAGATATATTCTTTTTTAAAAAATAAAAAATTTAAGATTTATGTGAAAAATTTATTTTTTAATAATAAATTATTTATATAAAATGAGTACATAGAGATTACATATTCTATAACTGTATATACCATTAATCTATAAATAATTAAATTAAAAATATAATTATAATGTTTTTGATAAAATAAATATGAGGCAAATTTATAAATTATATTAAAATCTTAAACCTTGGATGAGATTTCATCCATTGGACCCGACTGCAAGTTAAGGCCCCACACAATCAATGGTCTTTTGATAATCATGCAAATGCAAAGGTAAACGGCGCTATTTTAAAATTCAGAATGTTTGTGTGGGCTCCTCCCCCACTCGGTGCTCACAATATATATATATATTGGTGCTCACAAATTCACTCAAGATTTCTATGCTCCCTTTTCTTTTACCTTTTTAAGATTTCCTCCTAATACACTCTCTTTGTTTGGCTTTGTTTCCCATAATCACAATGCCAACCAATTCTTCCTTCTTCTTTTTTACCTGATCAATGCAGGTAGGTGCCTATTTGATGTATTAATGTTAATGTTTTGAAGATTTGCATTTATAGAACATTTGATTTTTTGCTCTCACCTCTTTTTTTCTTTGAACCCACAACCAATCTCACTCATATAAGGTGTGCCACCTAGTTGGACTACTACCCTGTCCTCGTTCTCCTCTTAAGGCTTAGAAGCCATTATTGTAGGACTTTTCTATTTGGATAGTGCTACAGGTACCGATGCATCTGACCGATAACACATTTTGCCTTTTTTTATAATATATATTAAAAAACAAACAAACTGCTGCATCTGTCAAATGTATCAGTTCGATCAGTATTTTCCTTCCTATATATATTTTTTCTCTTAAAACAAAAAATTATTGAGCTATTCTGTTTCGACCATCTCCAAATACATGCAACATACCACCAATCTACAGAACTTAAAAAGCCATTCTTCAAAATGATGGGCTTGTGCGCCACATGCATCACTCAAGATGGCGCTCGGACCCTAGAACCATCTATCACGGGAACCTCAATTGCCAAACCCACCGCTCCATTGAGTTATCTGGCTTTTGATCTTCAAGATTTGATCATTCACACCTCTTCAATATCGACACATGAATTCCAACTGTCGGTACAATTCTTTGTATTTCTCAAATATTTGCGAGATTATTATTGGTCCGACACTCCATTCTAACCCATTTGCCTCGTTTCCCTAAAGCTAGGAGTCGACACACTTCTCTATTAGCAGATAACAAATAAAAGTCTTTATCCATTGCTGCCCACCAAACCACCATAATTCTCATGATCACACGGCGATTTCTACCTTTCATAACCTACTAGCTCAGTCATTCTTTGCAATTTAGCCCTCAATTCAAGAGTCACACGAGTCTTTTAAGAAGAATGTGGATGCATTAAGTAATGGGTTTCGGCTCTTTGATTGGTTCTATTATCCAAGGGGACTGTGGGTTGCAATTATATCTATTGCAACATCTCACACTACAATAGAAACCTTGATAAGCTTTTATAGGATTGCCAATTCGAACCAACTGCAACTGCATGGCATATCTTCTTTTGGACCATGCATGTGGCAGATTGGCAATCTATTAGTCCTAACTTCTTCTCCTTATATTTTCTTTAATAAATCTTGATACACATAAGCCAGTTTGTTGCCACATCACTTATAGTGGGACCCATTATAATTTTTTTTAAAAAAATCAAAACACCAATAATTTTTTAGTATAGTTGAAGCTTCCACATCAACGATGTACTGAGTGTGTAAAAAACGAGATTTACAAATGGATTTTCTCTTTCTTTATACATTTTTTTGACTATTTAGTACCTATCTAGAGGTTCTCAACCCCATCTTTTGAACCCTGTATTGTTATAATAAAATTGTTTGTCTATAAAAAAACATTTTCGGCTTAATCATTAGGGTTGTATTGTATGAACCACTGTATCTTGCAATAATAATGAGATAATTGTTTATACGACAAAAAACACCAATCTCTTTTTGAGATTGACTTAATTGCCAAAGGCATAGCTATTAAAGGACTTGAACGACAAGCGAATTTATATATATATATATAT
>QEOT01000934.1:367883-386899 GCA_003123785.1 Pterocarya stenoptera | reverse complement strand
TAGATATTGGTGCTCACAAATTCACTCAAGATTTCTATGCTCCCTTTTCTTTTACCTTTTTAAGATTTCCTCCTAATACACTCTCTTTGTTTGGCTTTGTTTCCCATAATCACAATGCCAACCAATTCTTCCTTCTTCTTTTTTACCTGATCAATGCAGGTAGGTGCCTATTTGATGTATTAATGTTAATGTTTTGAAGATTTGCATTTATAGAACATTTGATTTTTTGCTCTCACCTCTTTTTTTCTTTGAACCCACAACCAATCTCACTCATATAAGGTGTGCCACCTAGTTGGACTACTACCCTGTCCTCGTTCTCCTCTTAAGGCTTAGAAGCCATTATTGTAGGACTTTTCTATTTGGATAGTGCTACAGGTACCGATGCATCTGACCGATAACACATTTTGCCTTTTTTTATAATATATATTAAAAAACAAACAAACTGCTGCATCTGTCAAATGTATCAGTTCGATCAGTATTTTCCTTCCTATATATATTTTTTCTCTTAAAACAAAAAATTATTGAGCTATTCTGTTTCGACCATCTCCAAATACATGCAACATACCACCAATCTACAGAACTTAAAAAGCCATTCTTCAAAATGATGGGCTTGTGCGCCACATGCATCACTCAAGATGGCGCTCGGACCCTAGAACCATCTATCACGGGAACCTCAATTGCCAAACCCACCGCTCCATTGAGTTATCTGGCTTTTGATCTTCAAGATTTGATCATTCACACCTCTTCAATATCGACACATGAATTCCAACTGTCGGTACAATTCTTTGTATTTCTCAAATATTTGCGAGATTATTATTGGTCCGACACTCCATTCTAACCCATTTGCCTCGTTTCCCTAAAGCTAGGAGTCGACACACTTCTCTATTAGCAGATAACAAATAAAAGTCTTTATCCATTGCTGCCCACCAAACCACCATAATTCTCATGATCACACGGCGATTTCTACCTTTCATAACCTACTAGCTCAGTCATTCTTTGCAATTTAGCCCTCAATTCAAGAGTCACACGAGTCTTTTAAGAAGAATGTGGATGCATTAAGTAATGGGTTTCGGCTCTTTGATTGGTTCTATTATCCAAGGGGACTGTGGGTTGCAATTATATCTATTGCAACATCTCACACTACAATAGAAACCTTGATAAGCTTTTATAGGATTGCCAATTCGAACCAACTGCAACTGCATGGCATATCTTCTTTTGGACCATGCATGTGGCAGATTGGCAATCTATTAGTCCTAACTTCTTCTCCTTATATTTTCTTTAATAAATCTTGATACACATAAGCCAGTTTGTTGCCACATCACTTATAGTGGGACCCATTATAATTTTTTTTAAAAAAATCAAAACACCAATAATTTTTTAGTATAGTTGAAGCTTCCACATCAACGATGTACTGAGTGTGTAAAAAACGAGATTTACAAATGGATTTTCTCTTTCTTTATACATTTTTTTGACTATTTAGTACCTATCTAGAGGTTCTCAACCCCATCTTTTGAACCCTGTATTGTTATAATAAAATTGTTTGTCTATAAAAAAACATTTTCGGCTTAATCATTAGGGTTGTATTGTATGAACCACTGTATCTTGCAATAATAATGAGATAATTGTTTATACGACAAAAAACACCAATCTCTTTTTGAGATTGACTTAATTGCCAAAGGCATAGCTATTAAAGGACTTGAACGACAAGCGAATTTATATATATATATATATATATATTGATTTAATTTTTATCCCCACTCAACAAACTTCATTAGTACTCTACCGTTTTATAAAATTAAGGGTCAATAGATGAGAATCAAATTAAAAAATGGGGCTAGTTTTAATAAGATAATTATATGAATTCAAATGGAAAATGCTAGTTGAACCTATAAAAGTGTCTGATTGCCTTTTTTTTTATTTTTTTATTTTTACTTAATAGTTAAAAAAGTGAATATTAATGAATTGGTATTTTTTTTCTGTTTTTTAAAAATGTTTAAAGATATATAAAATGATTATAAAAAAGAAGAAGACGAAAATATAAAAGTTCATTTGCACTTATTGGTTTGAATTCTTCCATTGATTATCGGTCCTTGTAGCACTACCCAATTCAAATATTATCTGAAAAGAATAAAATTTATGTATGTGATCTCAAATATCATATTTTTATTTTGCAATATAAAATCTCCAACAATTTTTGTTGCCATGGGTAAAATATAAAAGTCTCTCAATACAATTCTCATTTTGATTCAAATATTCCTCTCTCAAATTAAAGTCCTTGATTTAAGTGGTACAAAATAAAATAAAAAGTATAATATATGGTTATTAATGATGGCCATAACTTTTTATTTAGAATCTTAATTGGCTCTCTTCAAAAAAGGAAACATGAGTGGAAAACATGGAATTCCACTCTTACAACCCGATTTCTTACTTCTTCCTAAAAATAATAGAAAATGAAAAATATAAGGTCTAAAATTTAATATGACTTTTCATGATAAATTAGATTGTAAAATATTTTTTTATTAGAAAATAGATATAATATATAATATTAAATTATGTCAACTTACAAATTTATTTTTTCATCAAATTGTTTTTATGAAAATATATATAAATTTTTTAACAAACTTAAAAATGAAACTGAGTGCAGCGGATGTGACTGTGATAAAAAACACGAAACTACTGAACTGGTGAGATTAGGGGAGCTCTGGTCCAACAAATTGTCTTAAAAAAGGGTGCAGCTACTATACCGTCCCAACTTTACCGTTGGGTTTACCGTTTAGTGTAAAAAAGTTTTTTTTTTTTTTTACTTTTCATATTTTTTAACATATTTAAATACATTTAAAAAATAAAAAAAAATACATTAATACATTTAAAATCACTTACTTAATCACTANAAAAAAAAAAAAAAAAAAAAAAAAAAAATTCTTTTTACTTTTCATATTTTTTAACATATTTAAATACATTTAAAAAATAAAAAAAATACATTAATACATTTAAAATCACTTACTTAATTACTAAATAAAAAAAAATGAACCAAGCGGTCTAATGGAGATATCAACTAAAATAGACATACTAGAATTTCTCCTTAAAAAATACTACTCCATCTAATAATAATTATAGAAAAATAATTTCATATATTGATTTAATTTATCCACTAAATTATTTTTTAATTAAAATAATTTTATAATTTGATAAATCTCATTAAATTATATTAATTTATGAAATTATTTTTTATATAATGACTAAAAGATTTTTTTTTTTTTTTTTGAAAGAGAAATGGCGATTACAGAATGTGGTATGACTACAAATTACGAAATCAATCTGGGAAAGACAAACTTATCCCAGATTCGATGCTGCAGTGCTGAACTTTTAATTTAACTTTTTAAAACTTTGGTGCCAAAAGTCCAAACATGGTCCCACCTAAGATTTCTTTGGGACTCCCCAAATCTCCTCAATTCTCTCCCTTGTGTTGGGCCACTGGCCGAGATAAGGTTTGAAAATTTGGAGTTTTATTAATTCTATTTAATTTAGAAAGATGCTCGGGGACCGATAAACTGGCCCCCAAATGGACCCATATATATAAATATATATATATATTAACTTAATTACGAAGAAAGTATTTATTAATGAACTTTTTTTAAATATTTAAAGATATTTTAAAAATATAAAAAATAAACAAATAAATTACAATAATCAGTTCAAACTATCGATACTTTAGTTGGAAATTTATCTTTTGCATCCTCTATCGTCAAGGTTGTTGTTGGTATATACTATATATATCGATGTGTCCACATTGTTCGCAAAAAAGGGACGACATCAAATTGAAGAGCAATTTGGTTTGGTTGGTTAATCTTAAATGTATCTTTATGGCTATTGGCACCTATTAAAATCAAGGGGACCCGCATTTAAATAACGTTATGCTTAGTTGTGACGAATTAAGGTATTAAGTGATATATAGCCAACTCTCTTGTACCTTTCGAAATATGGTCACCAAACTATGACTAAGAGTAAGGACCCGTATGCATACTTAGAATATTTCAAGATATTTATAAATAGTGGTGAAATGGTTTGAGTTAAAATATTTTATTGAATTTTGAAATATGAGAGAGAAGAAATTGAATAAAGCTATTATAAAGTTGAAAATTTGTTTGAATATAATTTTTTAATATAAGTTTTGTTTGAGAATTTGAAAAAATAGTTTTGTTTGAGTATTTAAAAAAATTATAATGATTATGTAATGATTAGATAAAAAAAAGTTCAAATGGTATGCACTTCTAACAAAAAATAATCCATTGGTTGTGCATCTCCAAATTAGTTTATTAGCAGTTCTACACTGACTTATGGGAATCTTACTTTATAAGCTCAGCTTCAACACTCAAAAACAACCTTGACAAGCTCCACATTCCATTGTTTAGTGTCTTGATCAAATACAGCTACCTTATCCTCTTCTTGCAATAAATTGACATCACTCTGAATCATAAAAGAGGTAGGTTGAGGCACCCATTTGTTAGACCAAATTTTGATAGACTCCCCATTCCCCACTCTCTAGATTAAATGTTCTTCAATAAGTGGTTTTGCGTCATAAAGCTACTCCATAAATACGAGGGTCTCCTACCCAGTTTTGTTTGGTGAAAATCCCCCTTCGTAAAATATTTAAGAGACGAAAATTTAGTAGCTAGAGAATGAGGAGTTTGCACCAATCTCCAGCACTGCTTGGCCAACATTGCCAAGTTAAAATTTTCAAAATTTCCACAAATTTAGCTTACCCCTTAGGTTCCAATTGACCCAATGAATCATTGTCTCATTGTCTTTCTGGCCCCACTAATAACCTTGCATTAATCTATTAAGCTCCTGCAAAATTGACTTTGGGATCTTGAAAACTCTCATACAACAGGTAAGGATTGCTTGTATCACAAATTTCAACAGTATTACCTTTTCAGCTTGAGAGAGAAATTTCATTTTCCAATTGCTGATCCTTGATCTCACTCTCTCTAGAATGCTAGTGAATGACCCTGCTCGAGACCTTCCCAATAAAGCTAGTAATCTAAGATATTTCTCATAGGATTGTGTAGATCTAATGCCAGCTATTTAAGTGATAATGCCCTTTGTTTCTTCTTTGGTATTTTTGCTAAAGAATATGGATGTTTTCTCATTGTTGAGTCTCTAGCCTAAGACTTGTTCATAGATCCCCAGTAACTTTAACAATCTGCTCCACTCTAGTGAGTTAGCCTTGTAGAAAAGCAAGCTATCATCTACAATAAAGAGATGGTTGATGTGGATCTAGCCTCCTTGAGCCATTGGGATACCAGTTAAATGACCTACAACTTCAACTTGATTTAGTAACTTATTAAGTGCTTCAAAGCAAAGAATAAAAACAATAGGGTGATAGGGGATCGCCCTGTCTAATACCTCATGAGGCATTTAATTTTCCATGGGGGGCTCCATTGATGATAATGAGTAGAATATTGTTGATACACATATCATAATAAGCTCAATCCATCTACTAATAAAATCCATCTTCTTCAGTACAGCTTCCTAAACAAACCACTCAATTCTGATATAGGCCTTACTCATATTGAGTTTCAAAGCCATAAAGCCATTCTTACCTTGTAGTTAGCACTTCATGGTATGTATTGATTCATAAGCCACAATGATATTATCACTGATCAACCTTCCATGTACAAATGCACTCTAAGTTGGTGATCTAATTGAAGGGCAAATAGATTTGAGCTCATTAGCCAACACGTTAGCTAGAATCTTATATAACACATTGCACAGACTAATGGGTCTAAACTTAGTGACTTTGTTTGGATTTCTAACACCATTTCCAACTATCTCCTAGTGATTTTGAAAGAAAGCTCCAAGGAAACCATCGAGAGTAGGAGAACTTAGTGAACTCATTCGAAACACTGCAACCTCGACTTGTTTTGTAGTACACTCGCCTTTGATTCATGTCCTCAAGGACAACAGGGCTAAGAGGAAGAGAATAAATCTTGGAAATAGAGTTGGAACATGAAGCAAATTTCCTCTTGTGTGTTTGATGTACGCCCTTCCCCATCAGAAATGGTCTTAATGGTGTTGGCCTTCCTCCTCTGGTCTGCACACAATAGGGATGTCAAATTGTGTTAACGGGTCGTATTCATGTCGTATCAAGGCATGTATATTATACTATATAGGTCAACCTGAACACGACCCGTTAAACTTATCGTATCAAAATCTCAAAACCTAATACGACCCATTAACATGACAAGTTGACATGACACGACCCGTTAGTGAATACTACGAAATAGATTAACATGACCTAACTCGACACATTTCAACTCGTTTATGTAAATGAGTTAATTAGACCCGAAATTAACTCGTTTGACCTAATTAAGTTTAGCATAATTTTATATAAATTTTAAAATCACAATATCTATAAAAAAAAAAATATAAACTAACTACAAATCCAAAATTACAATCCAAACAATAAAAATTTCAAAATTAAAATTTCAACAATTGTACTTTTAGGTATAAGGTATAATTGTAATTTTAACTTTCTTAATTGGTCATAACGGGTTATATCAGGTCAAAAGAAGTTGACTTGTTGTCAACCCGTTAAGCAATTGTGTCTTAACAGGTCAACCCGTTTTGACTCGAACCAGTTAAGACTAAACTCAAATCTGTTATTAACATGTCGTGTTCGTGTTGGGTTAATGGTTCATGTCATACATTGTCACCCCTAATACACATATGGAAGAACTTGATGTTCTTGTCTCTGTCTCCTTCTTCGAGCCATTTTTGTGTTGCCCATTGCTTCCATTATAAGTTCTCCTCCTCAACCAGTCCCTCTACCTTATTTTTCAAACTACTGATTTTGACAGTGTGTTTACCCTCATTGGCCTCTTGTAAGTCTTTAATCAGAGACATCTTGGTATTGATGAGCTTTTTTTGGTTCATGAAAGCAATTTTACTCCATTTCTACAGAGATTCTTTGCACCTTTATTTTCAAAAATTAGAAGTTTTTGTCATGTTTGCTATGATAGTTGAATTCTAAATCCAAGTTTGATTTACAATATCATGATACTCTTCTCTTATAGCCCAATTGGCTTCATATCTGAAAGATCTCCTCCTCTTCCTTCCTTCATTCAGCATATTAGCCATGTCAATGAGAATAGGAAAGTGGTCTAAGCTTTGTGCAACAAGAGTATTGACATTGATTTCAATAAAAAAGGTTGGGCCAAACATAATTGCCTAAAGCTCGATCCAATTTAGTAAAAATCTTTCCTTCCCTATTGTTACTCCAAGTGAACTTAGCAGCTTGATAACCAAGATCATAGAGTCCACACATTTCAATGGCTTCCCTTAAATCTTGCATTTGCTTATAGGGACTTAATGCAACTCCAACTCTTTCATGCTGGTGGAGAATCTTATTGAAGTCTCCTATACAGAGCCAAGTTATATTATCAAAAGGCTTTAGTTCTCTCAATGACCTCCAGCTTTCAGTCCTTTTTGCTATCATTGGGTTGCCATAGAACCCTGTTAAGATCCAACTATTTCCTGTGACAGGTTGTGTAATCTTGAAGGATATGTGACTCTAGGAGGAAGGCTCAAGATCCACTGCCATCTAATCCTTCCAATAAAGTGATAATCCTCCACTCCAGTCAATGTTGTCCACTAAAAAACTTTTGTTGTATCCACAATTTGTTAATGATTTTCTCAACTTTATTCCTGTTGCACGCACTTGGTTTCTATAAAGAAAACAAAGATTGGGCACTCCGTGTTAACCAAATGGAGAAGTTTTCGAACTATTCAAAGGTTTTCAAGTTATCGACAGTTCCAACTGAGTCAACTCATTGTTGTTGGTGGGGCTGTAAAGCAGCCTCCACCACTAGCTCTTGAGTTAAACTTCTTGTAGGGATGAGTTTGTTCTTTTTAGCAGATGGACTATTCTGATAATCCCCCGCCACTACATGAGAATCTCTTTCTCCTTTTTTTTGCAATCCTTTTCTTTTTTATTCAGAATGACCTCATTTTTTGCAACTGACACTTCTCTAGCTCGTCTCTTCCAACTGGGCTTCTTTTTTGCCACATCAGCATAGCTAATAGGAGTCAAAGAAGCTTTTTTCGGGTTAACTATGCTACTAACATGGTCATCATTTTTTGGTGTAGGGGTACTGGATTTAATAAAAATTAATGGACTCAATTTCCATACTTGTAGAAGAAATATTACCTTCTTGGAAACCAATTGACATAGACTCAATTTCCATGAATTATGCTCTTAGCCATTATCTTTATTTAGAGTAGCACCAAAAAGAATTGGCCGTATCATCACAATTCTCAGTTACCATATTGGCCATAACTTTTTTTGATTGTACCTCTGACTGCTGCACTAATTGTGCCTTGCCTATTTTGGATTCACTGTTATCATTTGTGTCAAAATGTTTCTACTGCCTGTCCTCCGATTGAGCAACTTCCGACTTGCCACCATATCTTTTGGAGCCATGAGAACTGTATCTAGCTGGCTGTGCTCAGAGCCATGGCACATACTGCTGTGAGATCCTGTTGCCAGTCATGTTTTAGTAATGAGCAGCCTCTTACCCTATGGTTCAAAACTCCACATTGGAAGCAAAAATTTTGTAGTTTTTTGTACTTGAAGCCAATCTACTTTCATTTTCCTCCAACATTTAATGACCTTCCTCGAGCAAGTGGTTTAGTAATGTAAAGGACAATTCTCACTCTAAGGAATCTGCCCCATCCCAGTCCTTCACTATCAACATCTATCATTACAACCTTACCAATGGAGGAGCCTATTTGTTCATCAATTTTTTTTTTTTTTTTTTGTCATACCAGCTAAAGGTAAATTATGAATCTGTCTCCAAAAACATTCTTGGGAGAAAGTAAATTCACTTGGAGAAGTATGAATAAATCTATTCATCATTCTTTTTCTTATTATCCCATGATATAACATTAAATGATAGGTTCACAAGTGAAACATAATAAACAATTTCTAATCATCTAATGACACGTCATGGGATGATGAGAAAATAGATGATGAATAGTATTACTCAAGAAGTATTACCTTCAAGGATCGGCAAAAAAAAAGAACTAGGGTCTTCCTTCAATGATCCTCTCTTTATCGCACACTATTTGAAAATCTATAAGGAATCGATTCTCCACCACCTCTTTGAATGTAAAACAACCTTCTGTTTTCGGAAAGTTTAGAGTTGTTTGAGTAAACTGCTCGGGCAAACTTAACTGTCATCTTTCTCCTACTTTAATCATAGAGTTTGGTTGGTACTCAATAACTCGATCTATGTCTAAAATTAATTTCTATATTTTTCTAATTATAGGGAGAAATGAGACTGTGTACGTACCAATTACGTGTTTTTATAATATTTTGCATTTTATAACATATGGCAAATAATAGACATAATTAAGCTAATTTGTTGAAGTTTGAATCTCAATCGACAACGATCGAGAAGCGTCATGTACAACTAATAGTTTCAACGAACTAAACAAAACATTTTTCTATCTCTTATAAAAAAGCGTAAACAAATTATTTTAAGTTTTAAAACTATAAATTATTTGAATAATTAGTAATAAGCTAAATTGATCTTAAAATTACTTCTACTCGTATATATGCAGAAGAAAATATATTTATGGGGCGTTTGATTCGAATAATCTCATCATTTATTTCAATATCTTCATTTTTAAGAATGTGATTTTTAAAATCAAAATTCCTTGGTACGTCATATTTGGCAATAAATAAGAAAATATAATATGTCTTTAAGGTACGTAATATGGAATTATGCTTGGTTTATCTGTAGACATTATAGGAATTCCATATCTTTTTCAAAATACCTTTATATTTTTCACTTAAAGTACATAACATATTTCAATATATAAATTTTAAAATTAAATGAAAACGAAAGGAATAAAAACTACAAAAATTAAAAGAAACCAAAGAAAATGAAAACCGAGAAAAACTAAAAAAATTAAAAAAAAAAACATATTACACTCTAATCCCACTTTCATTTTGTTTACGACGAGATGATATTATTTACAATTTTTTGAAGTTTTATTTTAAAAATTAAAGATAATCGAAAGATAATAAAAAATTATCACACTTCATGTAGAAAAAAAAAAAAAAGATGAAAGTGTCATATTAAACCAGGTCAATTACAAAGTACAATGATAATATGACTTTAGAGCATACTATATGATCAAACAATTGTCTTGCATTTAAGCATAAAAACTATATATAAACCATGATATTTTTTCAAATATAAATTATATATAATGTTTAAGTCTTTATTTATTGATTATCTCTATCTAAATAAAAATATATTTAATATCCTTCATTTTCCCTCGAATAAAATAATCCAAGCAAAATATTCTCAACAAAACACTAATATCAAGCAAAGCACGAGGTGGCACGTGCACTGCTGTGCTGTCTTTTTTTTTTTGGGTTTTGTTTGTTTTTTTAATAGAATGATTGCTGTCTATCTTTATGTCAAAAGAGAAGTTAAAAAAACCACCAAAGGAGAGTCGTGGGAAGCTGTGAAACTTACCACCTGTCAGACTGTACGAACGACGTAGTAAAATGTTACCGGTAAAGGCCGTAAAAATAATTTTGTCCCGTCCTTTTTATGCCGCCGATTCCCGAGTCATCTTCCTGTCGCTCTTTTCTTCTCAAATTTTCTCTCCTTTTTCCCACCACCTACGGATTTGACAGGCCGGTCCTCCCATTGACCTCCAGTCAACCTCCCCCCCCCCCTCTCAATCTCCACCACTTGCTGTGTCGTGCCACACACGTCCGAGATTGACCAAAATCTCGCGCTTGGTCTCGGTCGCGACCACTCACGAAACTTTCGGGACAATCGCGAGATGTCGGGGCTGTGATTTTGGAGATCTGCACAGGATATCAGAATCTCAGCTATATGAGATTTGTTAGAGAGAGAAAGAGAGGATCTGATTTGAGATAAGGACTCGTACAAAGAGACGGTGTGTGTGAGATTGAGACAGAGAGACATTTCCATTACTGCGTATAAAAAAGATTGCTCGCTGACGAAGAGAGGAACTCCGTTTTGTTTTTGCTTCTTCGAGAGAGAATCAATATTTCGAAATTTGAAACCACAAAAAAAGCTTTTTACTGTAAGACGAAGACCTTCTGACTCGGAGATGGAGGGGGGGAACGTTGTTGTTTCGCGGCGAAGTAACGATGGTTTTGGTGTTTCGCCTTACGATCCCGAAGAAGCTCACGTTCTGGCCGTCGATGACAGCCTCGTTGATCGGAAGGTCATCGAGCAGCTCCTTAAGATTTCTTCTTTCAAAGGTTTGCCTCTTGATACGAAAGTCCACTTTTTTCTTTTCTTCTTTTGTTTATTTCATCACGGAATTCAGATTGAATAAACCGTTGGAATGTCCAGTAACGGCCGTGGATAGCGGAAGGAGAGCCCTGCAATTCTTGGGGCTGGACGAGGAGAAGAGCTCCTCTGTTTCTTTTGATGTGAGTTTGAACAGAATTTCATGCATGTGAAAAAAAAAATTCCAAATTCACATTGTCAAATTTTCATTTCCGTTAATTGGATTCAGCTTCTGTGCATCAGAGGTTCTGATTTTCAGCTGGGTGTCACTTTTAGGGCTTGAAGGTGGATCTGATCATCACAGACTATTGTATGCCTGGAATGACCGGATACGAATTGCTCAAGAAAATCAAGGTTAGAAAATTCCACATAATTCACTTCCTAAGACGAAATCTAAACCGATTTTCGTTCGGTAAATCTAAACAAGCTTTGTTGAAACAGGAATCCTCTACTTTCCGAGAGATACCTGTGGTGATAATGTCTTCCGAGAACGTCTTGGCGCGAATTGACCGGTATTTCTTCTTTTCAAACAATCAAATCTATATTCAGTGAACAATATTGTCATTCGAGAACTGGTAATCAAGTCTTTTATCTTCAATTGGAAATTTGTGTGGCGTAGATGTTTGGAGGAAGGGGCGGAGGATTTCATAATGAAGCCGGTAAAGTTATCGGATGTGAAACGTTTGAAGGATTACATGATGAGAGAGGCTGGATTTGGAAGTGAGAATAACGGAGGAATCTACAAGAGAAAGCTACAAGAGAGTTGTGATCTGAATTCATCAGAACCGCCAGTTACGTCCTCAACGTCGCCGTCGCAGTTATCAGAATCGCCGTCGCGGTCGCCTATATCATCGCCATCGGTACCTTTGTCTATCCCCACACCTTTGGATTCTCCGATTAGACGGCTTAAAATGACGGACACCGGATGATCGATCTAGATCCATTCATACCTGTTTCACTCTACAAGTCGGAAATCCTCCAATCCATGCAATTACGTCCCTTTCTTCTCTTCCCTGAGTCAGAAGACTCGGAAGTCAGAACTGCAATTCTCCGTTACATGTAACGGTTTTTGTTGCATTACGGGGTTGTCTTTTGGCGTCATTTGTTTTGTTTGTTCCTACGAGGACGATGAGCTCCAGTCACTAATACTGAATTACTGATAATTATAACCGATTTACGTTATTACTTTAAGACGAATCTAGCTATCCGATTCAAATTTCTTCGTGGAGGAAATAAAAAGGAGTTATGGCGCCCGTTGAGAGCACAAATGTTAAGTATATGAGATTTCTTATCCATCAATCACCATTCTAACTTTTTTCATAACATAAGGTGTGAGGTATTTTTTATAAATATGGAGGTACTTTTTATAAGTAGTGGGGTGTGTAGTAATGAATAGTAACTGATGAGAATAATTTTTTTTTAGATATTTAATTTCCAAATATTACTTAAATATCAAATATTTTTTAATTTTAAATATTTTTTATTTTATAATTATTTAATTATTACAATTTTTTAAACTTTTAAACAAAATATAAAAAAATACAATATTGCTTTTTTAAATTTTAAAGTATAAATATTTTTAATTTTTTAATATTTTTATTCAACCTTTTCTTTCTTAATTTTCAAAATCTAATAAAATATCTCTATTATTAACATATATTTCAAGTATCCAAATGGACATAAAATAAGATTTAAAGTTAATGAAGAAAGTGCAAAATGGGATTGCAAATATGGATTAGAATTTTGTATAATTTTCTGAGTCAAAAACTTGCACATAATTCTCACTCAAATATTTTAAGTCCACAATGAAATTTAGGTGTTAAGATATTCAGAGAAAATGTCAATCTCTTCGAATTATATAAAAGAAAATAGTACTCGAGAAAATTATAGGTAGAATATGTCAATCCGGGGGCGCTGCAGAGATTGTTGGATAAGGGGATTTGGTAAGAGATTTGAGAAGATCTTGTCTGCTGGAAAGAATATTGGAATTGGGATGTGAAATGAATGATGTTGGAGATGTACCCTTAAAGCCTTTTGAGTTGGGTGGGAGTGGGGCTGAACTGTTTGTCTAATTGTCTCTCTGGGAGTGGCATGCTAGCTAGCCCTTGCCCTTTGTCTGGCCCAAAAGGGCTTAAAACATTAACAAAAACAACACCCGATCAAACAAACAAAAACCACACATGCATGTTGCTGTCATACCCGCTGTTTGTTTCCACTTTCCAGATCAATCATTCGACCCTACCTCTGTGTGAAGAAGTGGTGTTTGGTTGCGTCCACAACATTATTTTGCTTTCCTCTGGTTTCTTGTTTTCCCCAGTAAACAAGTGCCCTTTCTGTAGACTGCTTATCCTTTTCAATGGTGCCAAGGGGAAGGGATTTTCTTCAAAGACAATTGCAATAAAACACAACAGTCGATTTCTATCTGTTTTGTTTTATATTTTGTTTGTCTAAATTAAAGCTAATGGTGCGTTTAGGTTAATTGTTCAACTTGTCATTTTATCTAATGTCAATCCATCCCATGACATGCATGGACTTGAGTTCAAGCTTCCCAATGGTCATCCAATAAGCCTTTAATTACGCTTGAATTGGGCTGAAAGACGACAATTATGAGGATAATTAATATTATTTTTTTAATGAAGTAGCCGTAAGTTTAGGAAAGGTGGATGCCTTGATTTGATCTTAACAATAGCAATAAAAGACATGGTTGTGCAACTACATTATCTTTCAAAGAAAGTCATGAAATACTTGTGATTGACATGTATCACTTTATCTTTTGTATGATCGGCCCAAGACCGTGAACGACCCATACTGCGGGCCCAAAACGAAAACCAGGATCGAGACGCTACGGTTTGGAGTTAAGCCGCCAAGTAAGAAACTGTAAGGCGAGAAGTAAGCAAGGAATGTGTAGGAAGCAAAAGGTCATGACCGCTAGGTGAGACAGAGACAGAAGCGACATAGATAGGTGAGGTGTAGCCGGAAATGGAAAGATCAAGGAGTCGGAGAGGGCCACACTGGATGAAGAGACTCTCAGACTCTCAAGAATTGGGCTGATGGGACGTGTGACAAGAGTTTATTTATATAATATTCTTATTTCATCTCATCTCATTTACTCTTAATTATTATAAAATTTTTAAATTCTCAGATAAAAATATAATAAACAATTCAATTTTTTCAAATCTCAAAATAAAAATAATATTAAAAAAATATATTCTAATAATATTTTATTTAATTACTATTTAAAACGTCTTCTCTCATCTCATCTGAACTGTATATCCAAACCTAACCTTAGACTATTAGTAACTCTTAGAACATCCACATTGGCTTGGCCAAATAGAAAAATTAGCTAAAATTTATATAATTGATGTAAAAAATATCTCACATTGAATTGGCCAAATCTAAAATAAGTGGATTTCTGCTACAGTGGTTAGTCAAAGATAAAGAACCATAAATGATTCGCTAAATATTAAAATACTAATTTCTCACTCCAAGCAAATATTAAAATATTAATTTCTCACTCAAAGCAAAAATATTATTTGGTTTGTAATTAAACAATTTAGATAGAATTTTAAATGAGTTTAATTAAATATTTTTTGTTATTAACATTAAATATATTTTTGAAAATAGAATTTTTTTTAATATTAATTTAATTAGAATATAATTATTATTAATATTAAATTGATAGAATTATAAAATGTGATACAAATAAATTAAATAAAATAATTATTAATTATATAGAGAGTGAATAAATAATTTAATGTGAAAATTAAATTTAAATAAAATACGTAAATAAAAACAAATGTGATATTCGTTAATCTTTAAAGATACATTTGACCGAGTGAAAGAGGATGTTCTTAGACAGCGATCACAATGTACGGACAAATTACTGTAAAGAAGTGAAATCATTTACATTAAATGTACGGGCAAAATGACTCGATTTATATATAACCACTCAATGGTGTGGCAGGGAAAGAGATATTTCCATTAAAGATACGCAAAAAAGCAAGTTCTCCCTTTAAAGTCTAATACAGTTCGTTTTAGAAAACTTACTCGAGCATCGGAGACATCCCCTTCCGGGATTACCCGACCATTTCTCCTTTGCAAGCTTAGAACAAAAAGTGATGGTGGTACTGACATACGAGAAACTGTATCAACAATCTTTATCCCCAAGGTCCCAAAAACTAGAATAGCATTTCTTAAACCATGACATGAAGTTTCCTGACAATATCTCCCATATTCATTCTTTATTTTGGCGATTCCAATGAACAAGAAATGGCCAATTCAAAACTAATAGTAAGCACTTGTGCATATTTGCATCCATCCAACTAATTCTACTCTCAACATGCCTTATTATAATCTCCTTTCCTAAAAACAGGAAAAATGAAAAATGATAGAACAAAATAGCATTTGGACTTTGGAGTCATATATTTATATATATATATATATATTTATATAAGTACTTGAAAAAAATGAGAGGAATGATAATTTTATATATTATCAAACATCATGACTAAATCATGAGAGTACAAAGAGCTTAAAGCAAAATAGTTGAGTAGTAAAAAACGCAAATGAATTATAAACACAATAAGATCACCAATCCTCAGTGTTCTTTCCACCAAGGGTCTTTTTTTCTCTTTTATTGAAATAGTAAATAAAAAAGGGTCAAAGACATTGGGACTGTTACGTAGTGTGACAAATCGTTTTTTGGAGGATTGAAGTACAAAATCGCTGCAAACGTCTGGATGATTAAGCCAAAAATACCGTGTGAGACCATTAAATTGGCAAGAATGAGGAACGATGGCTCAGTAAGCATACACATCCAGAATGGAGTCGAACACCGGTTCAAGCAACAAGGGCGCTTCAAGTGGTCACTATGCCTCTTACAACACGTAACAACGACAATCTGAAGTTTAAAAGATCAAGTTGGGAGGAGATGCAAAAGAAGCAGGAGAAAGGACTATATTTCGATTGGGATGAAAGTTTCACACAGAGACACAAGTGTCGAATGCCTCAAGTCTTCCTTCTCGAAATAGTAGAAGATGCAAAGTGGAAAGAAATGGAACAATTAAAAGGATAGTTTCCATTGTTGCACCTTGAGGACAAAGTTCCTGTGGAAGAGGGGGAGGAATGATGGAATTGGAACTTTGAAGTCTACAACGATGTGGAGAAGCCGCAGTAAAGTAGAACACAAAGCGGGGTGAAGTTGTGTTTTATTACAGGAAAAGTTATTATGGCTGTTAGTTGTTTTATTGCTTTTAACTAGTTCATGTTAGTTAGGATTGTTATTGTTATTCTAATTTGAATAGGAGTATGATTGTTATTTTTATTAGAATAGGAGTAGGTTTCCGTATATGGCCAGGAGTGCATGACTATAAATACTGGAATCTGTAATTTATTTGGTATAATCAGAAAGAATATAAAACTTATTGTTTGTTCCAGCTAAGTGGATCACAATTTATCACTTTTAATCGTAATAAGATCTGAGTTCCATTAGCAGTTCACGTAGTAAAGATATATGAAGCCACAACAATTCCACAAAGGCATGGGCAATGGCTTTGCACTCGGACTTGGTACTTGACCTAGACACCATCCATCAGTGTGTCTCGACATCGATGCATCTCTAATTTCTCCAATAATGCGTGAAATCCAAGAATTCCAAGTTCTGTCACCATGCATGGTAGCCTAAGGTGTGAAGTCGATGACTCTTGTGAAAGAAACGCTATTGTACATGATGAGTGACATAATCAAATTCGATCAATCCCAGAAATAAAATAGAGGTGAAGTGTGAAATCGAGAAACCCGGCCTTCAGATTAGCTTTCAGCACCTAAATGTCAATGCCCAAAGCGATGCTATCACTATGATCACTAGTCTTCATGAATTGAGTCAACTTTAAGAAAGTTCAGCCTAGAGTAGACTATCCATAGATACTGAGAGACACTATAAATTTTAGAAGATTGGCTGTCGGGCTTTCTGCCCACCACATATGTGGTTTTCTATCCGTTTCCTTTATTATGTTCACAGTGCTTTTTTGGACCTTTGGTTACAATTTTTTTTCTTTTTTTCTTTTTTTCCAGAAAATGAGAGTTTATATGAAAACTTCAATTGGCTGCATTTGGATTTTGAAGTAATCTCAGATATTATAAATTGATCTGTAAATAGTAGTGTTTTATAGATCCTATTAAGATATGTTTGAACATAAATATCTTGATATGTATGTTTGAATGTGTAAAGTAGGTTGAGATGTATTTTAACTTTTTTATGAGTAGTAGAAAAAGTAGTGGGTCATATCAATGATTAGTTGAGATGAGTTGAGGTAATTTCATCTTCTAAAATCTTTTTTTTTTTTTAAATCTATTTCAGCTATATTCATAAATCATTACTCAAATACAAATGTTAAAACCATTTTTATAAATATCAAAACAAAAATTACTTTAAAAAATACTATTTGCAACAATCTTTTTAACTCTACCTATCCATTTTCACAAATACCAGTATAAAACTAATTTTGGAAAATGATTTCATTCATAATTTTCTCTTCCATTTTCATAACCAAACATATGGGATTGGAATCTGTTGTTTTGTGTTGGGTTTGGGTCATATCAAGTTAGGTATGGATAGTATATAAATTAATTCTTGCCGATTCATTTGATTAAACGTGTCAATCCCTCAACCAAATCTCCTAATTTCGTACTCCGTAATTTGCTGATTTTGACAAAAACCATTAGCTTCCTTGAATGCTTTTATTCAAATTATGATGATAACCCAAATGCTTGAAAGTTCTTGTAAATTTATGGAAATACAACCATCAAGGAATTGATGCCTCCAAATTGTACAAGTTGTCTCAAATCATAATTTGGGAGTATGTTTGAAATCGGACCATAGTTTGTGGATTTTTATTTTGAGCAATCTAGGTGGTTTGGACAGCGAATTGAGATGAGATCAAATAAAATAAAAATTGAAAAAATTGAATTGTTTATTATATTTTGTTTAAGAATTTGGAAAAGTTGTAATGAGATAAGTTGAGATGAAGTTATTATTCAAACTTGGGTATGCTTGGAAACACAACTGTTCTCAAATATTCTCAACCATATCATTCAAAGATACATACTAAGTACAAACCAGTCCTAAATATTAAGATAGTCCAGTGATTTGAATGTAAGATAGACTCTTTCTAATTTAAAATAATAAAATCGAGTGGGAGAGGAAATGATCAGAAAATGCCAACATTTAACGCGGAGTAAAGCCATGATCAGATAATACGACTCATATTTTATTGTTGTAAAAGAAAAGGTGAAGAAAAAAACAAAAGAAATAGCATGAACAAGAGATGGTATAAACATTGCAGGCTTGTCAGGATTTGGAAGGAGACGAAAACAAAGAAGAAGTCGCGCATGATTTTGAGTAAGTACTGACCTAGGAAACAGCATGGTTTTTTCCCGAAGAAACAAGGGCCAAAAACACGGACACGGCAATAGTTGTCGGCACATATATTTGCCAAAGGGTTCTGCTACAGCAACCGCTATTCCTTCCCGCTTTCACTTACCGCTTGACGTGGAATACCACGTTGCCTCTCCTTCTTCTTCTTCATTTTTTTTTTTTTTTAACATCTACTTCTTCCCCGTAAAAAAAAAACCCCACGTTGCCTCCTCCTCCTTCTCCTTCTTCTTCTTCTT
>QEOT01000934.1:349599-362815 GCA_003123785.1 Pterocarya stenoptera | reverse complement strand
TAAAATGCTTGGATTACCAATTGTGGGAGGCCTCAGTGCTGAGTTCTCTAATGTAAAGAAAGCAGCCACTATAGATTATGACACCTTCGCCGGCATGATCTCAGCTCTGACAACCCGTGCAGCAGAAATTCGAGCACTTGTGTCTCAATGTGCCAATGATAGAGGAGGGTTTGCGAGAGAGATGAAAGGTTTTCTTGAAGAAGCAGAAGAAGCACTAAAGGTATTGGGAGAGGAAGAAACGAGGGTGATGGAGCTTGTCAAGAGAACGACAGAATATTATCAAGCAGGAGCTTCAAAGGTCAAGGGAGCATTCCCACTTCAACTATTTGTTATAGTTAAAGATTTTCTTGGGATGGTTGATCAGGCCTGTGTTGAAATTGCACGAACCCTACAGAGGCAGAAGACATCGACAGCAACAACTTTGGGATCATCATCACCAAAGTCGCTGCCTTCAAAGACCGCCGTGAGGTTCCCTAACTTGCCGGAATATTTCATGTCAGACAAGTCAAGGAGTAGTTCTAGTGAATCAGATGATTTGTGAATTAGGTACTTTATCATGCAAGATTTTTTTCTTCTTTTGGGTAGGAAAAGTAGAAGAATTTTTGTCACTGTAGATATGCTACACATGATTTAAATTGTGAAATGAACAGCTCAAAGTGAATTTTATCAAAGTCTTTACAAAAGCAAATGATTTAATGTTGATTCTTCTAAAACACAGTTAAGGATGCGAGGGAATGAGTTAATTATGTTCACACCCAAACTTATTTCCGGGCCAATTCTTCTGTAGGCACCAGATAGACGAATTTATTTTTACAGATCAAAACGTCCAAATGAACAGACTGATTTTTCTTTATAAAGATCTTCATCTCAACGCTGATATGCTTGAAACATAATACAACAAGAACATATGAAACCGTAGAAATAAGAGGAATAGAGGAATTGGTGGGATTTTTATGAAAAATCTTCAGTGGCAGGCCATCAGGTCCTGTTCTATATATTATACCTAATTAATGATACATACATTCATGAAATGCACAAACAAATATCACACAATCGTTTTTGAAAAAGAGTAAAGTCCACTATTAAAAAATTAATTTTCTTTTCATTTGAATCTCGTATATACTCACTTTCTTTTTCTAAAGAAATTAGGCGGCGCTTGCACACAATTACAAATATCATTTCTCATTTATACCTTCAACTTTATATTATTCAATTTCTGAATGGAAGTGTACACTGGGAGTTCTGTTCCTCAGTCACATTTTGCACCCAATCCGCTAAGATGGCATTCACCATCTAAATCCTCCTGCTATATTCTAACACTTCTTGGTCCATGGGAATTAGGATAAATCAATTGATTATGCTTATTGTTCCCAAAAAATGGAAAAGATTTTATCACAGACCCAAAGAGGGAGAACCCCAATAAATCTCAACAGAAAACTCGATCGTTCCACCCTGTGACACATTGGCAATCTATAATCTTAATCAAATTAAATTTAGTGTTACATGAAGTCCGTATTATAAAAAAGACGAAAAATCATATAGTTTCAACAAAATGACTGGCTAAAGAGTGCCAGAACAATATAGAATGGCAACCAACTGCAAGAATTAATGCATTAATACACTTATTTATAAATATATTTATTTGCTTTATCCAAATTTGGTTTGAGAGAGCAAAAGCAAGGCGGGAGTAATTGATTTGTCAATGGAAGGTAGCAGTGTCCCAACCTCTTTAATATCTCCAGCACAGTAATAAAATGCCGTACATACACAAGAAGACTGATGATATGGGTTCTCTCTTCTGGCCATTCAGGAATGAAGTAATATATATTATGGCACGATTCCCTACTGAGAAGAAATTCCTTTATGCAAATCTTCCTTATCCACCCAACCATTTAGCTTCCAAAGCCAAGAAGTATATCTTAGAACATGAAGTACAACTTCCCGAAGAACATCACTCACCATGAATCGCATTTTTCAATACTTCCTGCATAATTTGATAAAGTAATATAATTCATGAATCATGGCGGATAAAAATNCAATACTTCCTGCATAATTTGATAAAGTAATATAATTCATGAATCATGGCGGATAAAAATTATGGACAGTAACTCATCTATATACTCCCCCTCCCCCCTAAACAAAGAAATTACATACAAATAATCACAATGATAAGCTCCTGACTCAATGATCTAAATGACAGGGAACTGAAGGTTGGCTTATCGGACTTGGGAGTTCCTTTAGTAAAAAGGTCATATAATTGCATCAAGATCCATGGAAGAATGGCTTCTAACGACCGCTAAAATGGTTTCAACCAAGTATGTGCATGATGACTCAGTCTATGTCCATGCAATACCTTCACCGTTCAAGTCAGTCCACACAATCTCGGGCACCACGAGTATCCTCCTCAAAACCCAGTTGTCCCCGTTAGGAGAAATTGTGTTGCATTGTAGCAATCCCAAGCCATATAGCGCTACAAAACTGGCTCTGATACCACAAAAGGACCGGACATATTTGGGACTATCCGTGATAACTTCTCTATAGTCTAGATCAACTTGGTATACACTCAATGTGGGACAATACATGCTTACAGAATATACTCACACAAATCCAAGTCCAGGCAAGAAAACATGAGGCATTTTCTTGTATCATGTATAATCAGATTTTCTGGAGTTCAGGAGAAAAAGAAAGAAACTGATCTTGAATATGAATACATAGCTAAAAGCAAAAGTTGAGTGGAGGCAATTCTCCAGTGGTTATAACTATGGAACACCTCTACAGCTCTACTGCCTGATTTTCCACATGATTATCTACTCACATTCCTCCCATGCCTACGATTCTAAAAAATGCATACTGTTGGAGGAAAGAATGCAAAAAGTAGAACGAAATGGTTAACAGTGAGAAACCATCATGTTTATTGGGACTACTTAATGTGATGCCAACTTGACAGAACACTTTTAACAGTAAAGAAAGATCGAAGAATGCTGTGGAACACTTGTACTGGTTGACTTAATTAGGGACTCAAGTTTCTTTATTAAATCCCCACAATAAAAAAGAAATCAAGTGAAACACTAAATATAAAATACAGATAAAGAAAAGGGGAAAGGAAAAAAGAAAGAAATGGATTGCAATGAAATGATAAGAGGCAGAGAGACATGCTATACCTTATCTGAAACACTTTTTGACACTTTTAATCCCCCATAAAAGGCAGGCAATGGTGTGGCTTTAAAATTATAGCTCTGTCTTAATTTTCTGATCTCAGCTCCTTTTTCCACCTGCATCAAGCATAGGGTGTCGATTATTTGAGAAGCCATCCTCCTAATTCTCAGCTCCTTTGGATAAACTAATGCTAGTAATAGTTTCTCATAGAAAATGATTGTTTGAGGACATCCTTTGAATTAAATCGCTCAACAGGGAATTATATGTGCTCTCTAAACAGAACTCATCATAAATCAAGTTTACCTTTGGTTTTGATTGAAGGCCAGTCCTTGCTGCCTCTCTGGTATTCGACTTCTCCTCCAATTTCTTTGAAAGCTAAAAAGAAATTGGTAAAAAGAAAAAAGAAATTACAACGTATTCAGTTAAGACAGCATTTTATCTTCAATAGTTCAAAAATGCATGTGATAAGAGGATTTTTTTTTTTGGGGGGGGGGTGGGTCAATCGGTACCTCCTTTTTTTTGTCTGCCCTTTCATCACTTCTCAAGCAAAACGATGAAGGGGTTGCCTTAGCACATTTTTTATCCACGCCACCTGCTTTTAGTGACCTATTCCATGACAACGATGAAATATTCAACTTACCATAAAAGAAAACTCAAATGATTAAAAAACAAAATAGCAATCCCTAATAATAATGCAAAATATTTAAGGGGACAAGCCACTTTATGTACACGAGTGTTTGACAGGAAAATAAATCAATAGAAGAAGCATAGTTTAAGCAAGGACATTTGGGAATACCCCAGAAGGAAATTTTTCCCTACTTAATCTTCATTTACACCGCACCAACCCCATTTCATCTCAAGGGTGTGGAAGCATACCTTGAGGAATGCCCACAGCAACCAGTAATTAACAAAAATAGTTAGAATTGGATCTCCTTGCATTTGTGTGGGACTGGAGGCGCCTACAGCTAATATTTGACAATTTATAATTGTGATAGAGTCTCGGGGGTAGAGATGGTTCATATTTTAGGTGAACTAGTGCCTCAATTGGTGAACGATTAGTTATAAACCTTGGAGGATATATTATAACGAGCCATACTTGGCATTCAGGTGTCTGCTTTATATGATTAGACATAACCCATCCCAAATAAAATTGAACCTCTTCAGATTTCACCCTTTCCATTTGCTCTATATTTGTTCTGTTTTGTTTAGATCAGAAAAAATAACATAGTTCAAAGCAAACACATTAAATATGAAAGGCAGAAGGAAAATCATAAACCAAATATTCTGGAAATGCAAGTATCACATACTGAGAGCAAAAAACTACACCGCACAATACAAACACAGAAGTATGCAATGGTTGATATACTCATGATGAGGAAAGTGTGAAGACAGAACATTACCCTTGATTCTCTTTTCGTGGAGTCGTGGAAGATGAAACCCTTGGTTCTGTCCCCTTTATTGGCACCTAAGAAAAATAAATGTTCCACAAAATGAAAAATCTGAAGTTAGATTAGTTGATCATAGCCTTTTATCAGCAAGAAAAAAAGTAGTTGTTGAAAAGGTCGCTGCCTTTTCGTTAATATGATAAACCTGCTTTGGATCAGAAGCTCTCTCTTCACCAGAAGATTTCGGTTGGTTGATATTTTTCTGAAATGTTTTAAATGCTCGTTTGACAATATCCTTGTCCCCCATTTCCTCCATAATGAAAGATTTCCGAGTCATCCTAAGGGAAGCTGGATTAGAATCTGTAGGATCCAAGCTAAGGGACGCATGCAGAGACTTTGGAGCAACTTTCTTGCTTTCACCAGTAGAAGGATTTTTGCTCCTAGTTAAAGATGAATAATTTCCCTTCTTTGTTGAAGATTGTGATGCAGATAACGCTGTGGGAGTTAGTATAAGCTTTGACAGCTTTGGGGTGGAAATATGTGATGTTTTAGTCCCGGTTGACACTGGTTTCTTCTTTAACCTGGTCATATTTCTCTCCTCATTCACTGAAGTAACCTGTACAAACAAACCTAGGAATAATATGAGCCACCAGATCCAACTAAAACCCCTAAAAAGGATCAATTAGTAAGAGAAATCAAACACTTCACCTTCTTAAATTCCTTGGGATGATGGTCCAACATCAAGTTTTCTACTTTAACGTGTGTAGTAGCATGTCCCATTTCATTGTTACAATTGTGCGAAACTTCCTTCATGTCTTGAGATTCAACCACAGCAGATTCTTCTTCTTCTTCTATTACGACTTCTTTTACCAAAACCGGTTCTTTTGACTTGGGGATATCTACCGTACAACCTATTTCTTCTTTCACTCCCTCAGATGTTGACCTTTGACTTTCTGTACTGATTGCAGCATCCTCCTTCAGATCATCCACTTGGGTGCTAATCACCTCACTGATTAAATTGGTTTGTTTCATAGCAACGTCTTCTGCAGAACAGTGGCGATCAGATACATCAAATTCAGAACCAGCACCACAAGCATTAGCAGTTAAGGTCAGATCTACACCATTTTGATTCTCTGCCCTCAAGGAATCGTCTTCCATTTGCTTTTCTTGATCCATTATCTCAGCTTTGCGGGCAGCAATCTTCCTGTAATGGGCTTCGAAGTAGGCCGCCTTCTTAGCCACCGATCCGGGTGTAGCACACTTCTCAACTTCTTCCAAGTACTTATTGGGCGAGAAAGTTGACCATTTCTCCCAAGAAAGCGAATCATTCTCAAACCTACCGAATGAAATGGACACTTCCAATCCAGGTTTTGAGGCAGCCGTCTCTCCTGTCTGTTCATATATAAAGAAATGCCAAAACCCAATCATATTTTCAAGAAAAGAAACAGAACAGCATCTCGGAATAACAAAAACAGTGTGGACATTAAGCAACCTCGGATACATAATCACTCAATAAGCCACAAAACAAACAACATTAAAAAATAATAAATAAAAAAACCAAACAAAGAACTCGCTTTTTACAGATTTGAAGGACAGATTTATGCGCACCTTATCTTCATATCTGGGAACATCCACTATTGATTCACCCATCTGAGTGACAGGACTCGCGTTTGAATTTCCAGCTACCACGCCAAGACGCAAAACTGTCTATACCATAGGCTGCGAGTTTGTGACTAGCACAGGCAGACCTCAGTTCAATGGATCTCACTAAGATCGAGAATGGGCAAATTCAGTACAGAGACAAAAAGAACACACTAAACAAATGCAAGCAACGAAGGAAAAGATGACATGTCCACGTGTTGTGTTCTACATTTCTACTCCTTTTTCCTTTTTACCCCAATAATTCATTTACCACCAAGCTTTTTCCAGAAAATGACAAATACGTCCGGCTATGGAACTTCTGAAAAGACCCTACATGATAATCCAATCAACAACAGTGAAAAAAGAAACTCAATGACCCAAATCATATTTCCAAAAGAAAAGATGATTTGGCTTTCACTATTTTATAGCCAATATATAAAGTCAAAAACTATTGTGAGAGAAAATTATGATTGTTGAAAGAAAAGATAGAACTTTTGGAGCAGTGTTTGGTAAGCTTTTAATGCGGACATCTATCTTAGTTGGGCTCAATTATGAAGTTTCAACAGAACAAAGTCGGCACGTTAAAGGAACTGAGATATCACAACCAATTTATCGCCATTTTCCACGAGAAAAAAGACCCTTAAATCTCTTAAGCAGGGCTCTAGAGAGGGACACAGTAACCCAAAAAACATCGACTAGATCAACCATGAAAAAGAAGCAAATGGTGAGGAAGGCCCACTTCGAAAAGCAGTGCAGGGGCGTGAGTGACAGGCTTGTCTGAACTAAATAATCAAGACTTCCATAGCCTTTGCTGGACCGCACGATTGAATTGGTTGAACAAGACGACAGCAAAAGCATTATGCTGTCTGAGAAACATCCAGCGGAAAACGGCACCGTATGATTTGTCGGTTAGCTTCATACGTTGTCCCTTCTTATAGAAGGATGGCGAAAACGAAGAAATTGTAGGTCAGACCATTCACAACAGGTTGGCCAAAAATCTTGGCAGCCAAATCTTCCGCCCACTTTTCATTATATCTCACTTAATATTAATATTCTATTATGTCCTATGGTCTTGAAATTAATTATTAATTTAAAGTTACATTATTTATATAAGTGATCTTCTTTATTGACATTAGTCAGTTGATCAATGGCTCTTTGAACCTGATTTTCCTATTAAAAACAGCATACTAATTAAAGTCATAAAAATCTAAGAAAAATTTCACTTCAATGGTCATGTATTGTGTATATGAATAAATAGGTTTACAAATAAATTTCTCGAATTCAATATACCTACACTCAAATTGACTGAGTTGGAATATTGCATATGAAAATTGGAGTTGGAAAATGGCCCTTAAAAAATAAATATTTTCAACTTCGATTGGAGTAACTTGAAAAAAGAAATAAAGTATATGGTTTAAGTCAAATAAAAAAAAAAAACAAGTAAAGTAAAGAATACAAAAATATCATAAAAGGTTTGACCAAGGTTTAGTTCATATTTTCAATCCTAGAAAAGAAATGTTCTTCTTTATCCTAAATCATGCCATTTTCAGTCACATTTTCCGATGTGGTACATTTTAAGTAGTTATCCATTTAATAGTAGTAGATATATGAATTCACTTAAAATATGTAACATTGACATGTATGATTTGATATGAAAAAATCTAAGATGACGAGAAGCGTTATTTTTTTGTGTTTTATTTGAAAATTTGAAAAAGTTGTAATGATTAGAAGAAAAAATTAAAAAATTAAAATTTGAAATTGAAAAATATTTTTATTTGGATTGTATTTGATATTGAAATGAAATGAGATAGTTTCAAATGTTTATGAAAACAAATCAGACCTTAGCCAAGTAGTTCAATGTAAACTAGAATAACTCTTTCGGTGCTATTGTGAGTTATCATTTATATTAAATGATAATTATAAAAAAAAAATATTTATAGTTATAGAGTGTGAAAGTCTCAAACACTTCTTTTAAAAAAATAAATAAATATAAGATTCATAATAAATCACACTTTTTTTTTCAAAGAGAATATAAGATAGTATAAACCCCTAAGTTTAACCTCCAACATAAATAACATATCAAAATCTTATCTCAACGCCGTGTTTCATTTTTTTAATTATAATGTTTGTCGGTTTGTTTTATCACAATCAAAATTACTATCACTAAAATTTAATTATATAGTCCGATCTCTTTCTAAACCACACAATTCTGTTTCGGTAATCATTTAGGTTTTAGTATTAAAAAATAATATTTTGGCACCAATGCATTTCAATGTACCGTTTTGAGATTAGCTATATATATATATGTGTAAAATAATAATTAATAAAAGAAATACATACATTTATATATATATGCAAGTGTGTTGAATATATGTATTTGTGTGTCTATATATATATATATAATATGGAAGAATTAAAGATTTTTAAAATGAATATACGTTGAAATAATTAAAAAAAAATAGAGATACTGTTGTCAAAAGAGAATATTAAAAAAATCAAAATTTGAGTTGAGACATAAAAATACAAAGAAAAAAATAAAAAGCCAAAAAATTATTCAAAATAATGAGATTAAAAAAAGAGAAAATGAGGGAACATATTTAAAGTTTTAAAAAAATAAAATTATATAAATATCTTTTAGATTTTAAAATTACATGAATGCCATATAGATTTAAATTTATAAAAATGTCATCCAAAGTCAAAAAGATCACAAAATTGCAACTAAAGCATTCCAAAGCAGAATGTAGTCTAGAATTGATCGGAATGGGCTAAAATTTAGAACAAAACAGAATGAGTATATATAGTGTACCGAGTACTATACCGGAACATAAACCAACCATTTCGGTCGGAACAAAATAGAATTCAAAACTATGAACCACACCCTTTTTCTTAAAGCTCATTTCTCTCAATCCAAAAGAAGCGTCGATCTAAGTGAGAAGGAGCACCAGCTCCTTCCTCTTTCCCCTTTCCTCTCCAATGGCTTAGAAGCCATGAATGTTTTGGTGTGTTTTTCTCCTTTAGCACGAAAAACGGCTAATTTATGGCTTTTCAACCACCTCTGAGCTAACCGCGCCACTCACCATTGGAGGTCCAAACGCCACACATGCCATTCTATCAAATTTATAGGCCTCAGATCTTCAAGATCTAACCATCCACAACTACATGTTGTATAGTGTATAGATATGTGCGTTTCATAGACATTTGCGAAGCTGCAATTGAGTTGGCCCTCCGTTCCAATCTATCTTACTGAATTTCCAAAATCTCGAGTCGATATACTCTCATATCCAAGTCTATCGAGTAGGAGACAAAGAACTTCTTCAACAACAACAATTGATCTAGAATTGATGCAATCTTATCTAAGGCAGCCTCTCACTACTATAGTGAAAAATCTTGGGCAAATCTCTTGATTCTCTTTGAGTACTGCTAACAAAAACCACCTCTATGGTTGGTTTTTCTTTCAGACTAAATTTTAGTTTATTGGCCAAGAGAACATGGATCTTGGACTATACCATTAGTACCAATCTCTCCTTATATTTTCTTTTTACACTTCTTTGAATATTTAACACTTAGAATTAGAAATCTTGAGGCAATTGGAGGGTTTTCCAACCCCCACCTATTGTATTTTGGATAAGTGTAATGAAATCATTTGCTTAAAAGAAATCTTTGAATTAAAACAAAATACCAACAATGCAATTGTTTGGGTGTTGCTATTAGCACCCAAACAGTGATGCTAGCCAATATTCCATTCTGGTGAAAGAATGGAGGCACAGATTATATGAAAACTACTCATATCTTCATAGATAAAATAATGCTCCTAGGGTTGCAAACTCTTTAAAAAAACGTGTGACCACCATAATAGTAAACATTTTTTATGTAAATTATATTCTCATCAAAATCATTTGTACATATCACCTTATACTAGCCTCTTCCAACAAGGCCTTAGAATAAACATCCTCCTGGTGCTACTTTATCCAGGCTAAGACAATTTCCAGTCAGCTATCCTCCTCCTTTGTGGGCATCGTCCGGACCTCCCTATCCTCCAGCATGATCCTCTTGTCGAGTAGTCTGTATGGCCAAAAACTCCCACCCCTTGCCGAATACAAAGAAGAACCGTCAGTTCTAGTCTTTGACCCATTGTATCGTGGCTCCAAGCAAGACACCATCTGCCCTTAGTGCGATTGGAAACTGCAAGTGTGTCATTTCTGCTTCAAAAGGCTATGGGTTAAAAGGAACTACCGAGCAGTGAGATCCGGGTGCTCTGGGTTGATCCCTTCCAATGCCCAAAGCCAAACAACGCAACAATACACCAGATGCTAATATTAAAGGCCATGATTGAGGCAACTTTGGGCGTGACATAGAGCCCTGACATAAGGTACAAGAATGTCCCTCCGAAACCTCGTATAAATGTCATGTTCTAGGTACGAATGAAGCTATTTGAACTCTGTTATTCTCCTACAATTCTCTTAGACGAAATACTAACTTTAGCATCAGAAGCTTCCCGAATCACCATCGAGCCTTTGTCTTTGTTATTGTAGGTAGAAACATCCTGGCTTAGGTTGCAGGAAGTTAGCTCAGTCGTACAAAACATGACCTTAACAAAAGGCATCATCCTAAACAAGTTCATAAGCTAGCCTCAACTGCAATACACATATGGGTATAGGCAAGAGTCGAAATCCCAAGAAAATAAGATGCATGCATGGCAACTCAAAATTTGTAAAAATAAAAAATTAAAATTAAAAAAAATTAAAAAAAAGGCTTCAGCCTCTCCTTATGAAACTTCTAAACTATACACGTAGATCAAGTGAGATAAGGCATCAATCTTTAGAAACAAGTTGGAAATGAAAATGAGAGATAATTTTCTGCTTGTGGTTCTCTCTCTCTCTCTTAAAAAAAGCCTCCAAACCCAATTTTTTTTTTTTCGGAACCTCGATTTCCTCCTCCTTCTCCCTTCTCTTTCTCCTTCTAGCCACTTTATCTATAAAGTTAGTTCTAATTTCTTAGTTGGTGTTTTCCTCCAGGATCGAAAAAGATAGATATGTAATTTTTCAGCAACATCTGAGATACACGCACGGTATGAAAAGGTTCCCAGGCTACCGATTATTCGAAAAGAAGTGGTGGTTTCGTGATAATCGCCGCAAGTGGGCCTCACGAGCCACCCATTCGGAGAGTTTTTCTCTCTACACGCGCCTAACCAACGGAATCACCATCATCAGATCCTTCAGATCTAACTATTGTGGCTGCAAGGAGACAGATGTATAGGCCCCACGTGTCATCACAGATTCCAACGTCTATCGTAGTTGGTTCAAATTATAATCCATCCATTTTCGTCTCTATATTAATGTTTTCTTTATTTTTTTCCTTATTATTTTTCCCAGATTCTGCTAAGATACTTTTATATCTAAAGAGTTTAGTAAAATATTTGAACCATTGGCGTCCAATGATAACCACCTCCTCTTTGGTCCCTTGGTGGTCTCTCTCTACCACAACCCATGAGTCCCACCTTTTTTACTTTTGCCCTCGGCGCGAGAATTACATGTACTCCTTTGGGAGAGTGTGGAGTTTTGCAATGATGTACAACACAATGGAGTTGGGATTTTTTTTTATCTAGCTTTTTATTATAAAAGTTTTCTCCTATTTGGCCACGGGATCGTAAAGACGAGGCAGTGGACTTCCCCAACAGCCATTTCAAGATAAAATGTAGTCACTACAATCATCATAGCCTACAGTCATAGAACTACAATCTCACTCTCGAATTGTATAAAAACCGTCATTTTGTGCGACTCCCCCTTAGCATGGAATGATATAAAATATTTATTTGTTTTCAATGTTCATTTCTTTTTCTTGTTCTATAATATTGCATTAGTTAAGAAAGGGTATTTGTCAGAGTCTTCCTACACTTTACTCATGTATTTTTGTATCGTTTAATTATAATATATCGAGCTTAAAAAAAAATTGAAAAGAAAAAGGAAAAGAAAAGCAGAAGATCAAAATTCTCATTAAATAAGAAATCCCAGCCATTTCAGCTTTAAGAACTCTCGAGGTACCCCCAATCATGAAATTAAGAAGCTTTTTGCACAGCCTTATTAAAGCTCACTCTTTGTCTCGGGGTTCATCTGTCCCTTTCCAATCCCTGATGAAATGGCCAAGGACATCAGTGTGATTATCATTATCACCATCTTAAATGATGACCTTTTTCCCCTCCTGTAACTTGCAACCTGCTACATTTTTCGTCTGATCCATTGGATTTGACTATTCGTTCAAAAATCATACAGATTTACCTACATTCTCCTGATCATTTTTCATAAAGCATACAGTTTTTTTCATTCTGGTCAAAGAAGATTCATTCAAACATTGTGCCTGAAAACGACATTTAAAAAAAAAAAAAAAAGTTTTGGGGGGTAAGAACACCGACATTTTCTTGTAGGTCCGAACCAATCAATTTTATCAACTTGTGTCTTTAACTTGCCTTTGCATTTTTCTTTCTCTAGACTCTAATGCTCCTAAGCTACTCAATCACCTTCCCAACATAGATCTTAAAGTTTGCTAAGCATCACTTTCCATCATTTGGTATAAATACCATCTCACCAGTCTTTCCTCCTTAAAACTTCATATATTCCAAACTCTCCCCCAAAATTGGAAAACCATTCATTTCGATGCAAATGAAAACCAAGAGTTCCATCTTGCTCCAATCATTCCTAGGACTGGCTCTTCTACTGGGCCTGGCTAAACCCGATCCGGATCCGCTTCAAGATTACTGTATTGCAGATAACAAAAGCCCACAATATTTCTTCACCAATGGTGCACCCTGCATTGACCCAGATAAAGCAGACTCCTCCCACTTTGCCACATCTGTTCTATCCAAGCCTGGTAATACCGGCAGCAACATATTCGGCTTTAATGTCACGCTGACCAATACCGTTAATTTGCCTGGACTCAACACCCAGGGCTTGACCCTGGCACGAATCGACGTAGCAGTCGATGGTATTGTCGCGCCGCACTCACATCCGCGGGCTTCGGAAGTAACCATTTGCCTCGAG
>QEOT01000934.1:285202-318801 GCA_003123785.1 Pterocarya stenoptera | reverse complement strand
TTTTTTTTTTTTTATTATTATTATTATTTTTATCTAATTGGAAACATTAGGAGTCCAAATTAAGACTAATAGGAGCCTCCAGGCAAAACGAACTCATGTAATGAGCAACGGACAAATATCTAAACTTGAGATGTTAAGTTTGGAGAGAACTGCTAGACAACTATTTGCCATACCTCTGATGGAGGTAAATCGACCCCGCCCTCAACAGCAGCATTGCTAGGTCTGGATGGAGTACCACTAAGCCCTTGTAACAAAAAACTGTATCTCAGAATTCATACCAAAACATATTGAAGAATCAAAATAACTAGCAGTTACAGGTTCAACAAGATTATTTTGTCAATTAATACAAGCATAATTAGTTGGAAGCATTCTGCAAACCTGATGCGTTCTCTATGTTAGTTCTTCCATTACTTTGCTCCACTCCAGTGGCAAGTGATGTGCTTGAATTGACTATTCGTTCATTGGAGTTATATTTCTTGCTGAATCCAGATTGTTCATCAGCCATAGATGCATTGATCTGTACTTTACCGTTTGGAGGGTTGCAGAAGGTATCACTCTTACGTACAATATGTGCAGCATCAAGAGGACTTTCTTCTTTAACTCCATTATCCCCAATTACTGCCCAAGCCCTGCAAGAACTTGCTTGTTCTGGTGGAATACTTTCATCACCATTTCTGGAAGGATTGGAATGTAAAGGATTCATGGCAGTGGCACTGCCACCACCAGCAATGAGATCAGTTTCCCCAACAGTTGCAGCACCGCTATTGACAGCATGGCTCTTTGCCTTAACAACATCTTCAGTATCCTCTGCACCCTGAGGTCGAGAAGGAACACCAAGCATGGGTTCCAGAAATGTTGTCCAAATCTTCATAACTTTATCCAACTGTTCCGTTGTACAAACTTCTCCACAGGAATATTTAATTAGCTGATATAGATCTTCATGGATGTCTGGATCAGGGTACTCAAATTCCAAATTTGGAATGATTGGTCGTCTATTTCCAGCAGCAATAGCAAGTAGCACATCATCTTCCTTGCGCTTTTTCTCACTAATTTCTTTGATCTCCGCCAATAAGGCTGTAAAAAATGTATGACAAGTGAACCATGAAAACTGAACATACATTGTATCAGGACATCCCATGGTGATTAGTCTATTGTTTTTGCCAAAATTACATAACTCGGTACAACAGCCCTTTATCATTTCTATAGTATCTAAGACCATTTATTTTCCTTCAAAAAACTGAAAAGCTATGGCGACAAAATCAGATCCTACAGTAACCCAGTAATCCAAAAGGGAATAAGATATTAATTGAAGCCCCGCCTGTTCCTAATTATATTTATTTTACCATACGCTTAATCATAATATATCATGAACATCAAACATATTGTGATTGGTGGCGTCAAGGAGGTTAATATAAATCAATAAACTGAGATATCAAGGAGGCAACTACCTTTTGTGCTCAAGCTCTTTGTGTCCTGTTGCTTGAAGTAGAAGCTACGATGATCAAGCGATTTGTGATAGTTCTTAGCATAAATTTCAGCCCAAACTTTGTTAAAATCAGAACGACACCGCGCCCACTCTTCTTGTTTCTGCTTCAAGCGTGTTAGTATAACTGGCAAAGCAAGAGGTGCATTCTTCCTCAACACATCCATCACATCAAGCCCGTGGTCACCATATAAGCGTTCAATGCACCTGAGATGCAGTGCTGCAAGAATAGACAGCAAATCAGAAAAAATGTAACGAATAAGCTTATATATCATGATATATGTCGAGGAATTTTGTTAGCCATTAATCGAACTATAACCTGTGAAGTGTTCCTCAATACAAACTGGGCTGTCAGTTTTCAATGTATTGTTGTTGATCTTCTCCAATAGCTCTTCGACGTGCTTGGTTGTTACATTCACAGACTCTAACAACATATCCAGTTCAAACCTGGAAGCATAATCATAAGAAGATCACCTAGATTTTCAAAAAACATATCAAACGATGATAGACTCACATCTTTATATGATATCAGTAATGCTATTGTTATTCTTGAAGCTCAGGCATTGTTAGGATTGAATATTTTCCTGAAAACATCTGAAATTGTTGTGAAAGAAGTTTAAAATGAGTTTTTTTGGGTCTAAGTTGTTATAATAGTAGAAAACGTGCTTCAATTGAGAAAGTTTTTGAGGTGCTTTTTTTTTTATAGGATTTACAAAGTAGTGGGACCAACCGAAAATATATTTGGGCAGAAAATTTCTTTATTGTTTTTGGGTTTTGTGAAAGTTGTTTTAGTTGTCTTTTTCTTTTAGTCAGGGAAACCAACACAAATGATTAGTTTTTTTTTTAGAAATGAAAATCTGTTTTGGTGTTTAAAAATTTTTTGGATTGACAGTGAAAATATTTCTAAAACAATTCTGAAAATGTTTTGAATCCAATCACAGCCTTTGAGTTTCAGCAATCTAACACAAGCATATATGACAAACTTGGTAGCTAGAACTAACAAGAGAAAAGCCAAAGCCCAATGAGAATAAATATACGGGAAAAAAAAGAAAACAAAAGACCAATTACTTTATATCAACTATAAATTAAATAAAAAAGGAAAGAAAACAGCAAACACCAATATTATAACCTCAAGCAATCTCTAACCTGTCATCTTCACATCGAAACAAGCTTTCTTCGTACTGATTTTTGCGCATGTGTTTAAAAGAGTAATCCTCACTTCCTGATGTGACAGATACCCAATGATCATTCAATACTTCAGAACCAAGCTGTGTTCTATGGCTAACTGAAGGTATCGGATACTGCATCGTTGAAGGACACAGAGCAGATGAATACAAAAGTAAATAAAAGCATTGAAGTCTCTAAAAACATGAAACCAAAGGTAAACATTGCATACAATCTTTGGCAGCAGACGGTAACTGGGAGTGCAGCGTTCACAATTGGACAAGTCAAGTTCATTAATAGGTTTTGCCATATACTTATCCTTGCTGGAAAATAAAGACATCTTATGACCCCCGACATCTTTACTTCCACTTTTGTCAAGTCTATCTCTTTCCCGGTTTTCAAGTCTATCCCTTTCTCGGTTGTCTCGGTTTTCACGGTCTCTATCTTTAACCCCATCATCCTTTTCATGATCTCGATCTTTGTCCCTATCCTCTATCTTTACTGGTCTGGGTAAATGTCCATCATTCCAGAAGGGTTCTGTAACGAAGTAAAACTTCAGTTAAATTTAACAGACCAGACACAGTTTGAGAAGATCATAATGCATCTATTTTAATCTATTTAATCTAAAATAGGTTCTGTTTAGAGCAATGCCAGCCCAAAACAACTTCCAGAAAAAACTGCATCTAGCCTGAGGAAAACAAAAGGAAAGAAACCATTTTACGTACTTTTATTAATGACACCAGCAAGGAGTGCATCTGTAATGCAGGAGTTGGTTAGATACAAATTTAACAATGCAGAATCAAGGAGTGACATTAGGTGAAGAGTTACCATTCTTCTCACAACGTGCCAAAAATTCGTTAAATCCATCCATAAGATCCGGGTATCTTCCAAGTAAATCACCCACCTGACATAAGTTCAGAAACACAAATTACAAGTTACACTTCAGTTAATTCAGTAAATGCCTCTTAATTCCCCGTGTGCGCGCGTGCGGGGGGTGGGGTGGTTAAGCGAGGTTTTTTTTTTTTATCAGTAATAAAACTAGATGTTAAACACATGTAGAGTATCTGAATGCATGAGCCTTATTAAAAAAGGATGCAAATGCTAGAATCTCAAGTCCAGATCACTATTGGCAACGGGGTTAGGTTGTTATTCTCAACATTATTGAAAATATTAGGAAAATGAACAAGTTGATCCATAATTTTTCTGAATAAATCAGAGCTGTCATCAACACCAGACTAGCAAACTAAATCAAAATAAAAAACAACACACCACTGGCAGCCAGAAATGCAGGAGAGGAAAGTAGTTGAAAAACTAGAGTTAGGAGGCCTCAATTGACGAGCAGGGCTTGAAACATCTGCAGCATTAACGATTTTCAATTTCAACTTATATGTTGTGCTTAATATATCGAAGAAAGAAAAAAATATTATAATCTTTCTTATATTTTTTTTATACAAGAATGTATTGTATATTCTTGTTATACAAGAATGTATTGTATATTCTTTGATAAGAGTATCCTTTTATTCATTAAGCCAGGAAAAGAGTACAAGAAGAAAAACTTGCTACCTAACACTGGTCCACCCAAAGGTATAACAAACTAATATCCTAGAATTATGGCCATAAAGTTATCATTTTGAGTGATGCACAAATCTTACAAATATAAAGTTCAGTAATAAAACCAACCTAAAATCATACGCATTTTAACCAGAAGGCTACTTTATCACACGCTAACTCTGATGAATTTGGCCTGCGACAAACTCGTTTTCAACCAAAACTACCCATTTTGTTGGACATGATAAAGAATAGGGTCTCATGCTTAGCGCTCTGTAAGCTGAAGATCGGCCAAATTCTATGGGCACCAACCACTACAATCAGGGTTATGCATAGAGCCCTTGCATGCATATCCTTTCGTGCATATGGAGCTCCTGTAACATCCAGACCCAAATTTTATAGGTTTTATATAGTTTGGACCACGATGCCAATTTTGTTAAGGCTGGAAGAAAGATTATTTTATTGGGCTCATTAAGCCGTATGTATATTATTTGAGGATCTGGTATTGAGGAGATGGGATTGGATATGAAATGGACCTAGATTAAAAATGGAGTAGGTTTGGCACATTAGGCCCATATATGGATGGAAAACCTCTGAAACCCTAGTTAGGTACGTCTCACGTATACTTCCTATGTATTTGGGCTATGCCTTTTTTTCTTATGAATAGAATTCTTGATTACCTATCAAAATATATATATATATGAATGTATAACCCCAAGTATTTTCTAGCCAAAGGCCATTTGATTTTTGGCTGTTATATTCGTGAAATTGGAAATCAGCCCCATCTATGAGTCCTAAATGGATCCAGAGAATAGAAACATATTTACCCTAAAACTCCTACCCATTATGATTCTTAGAACCCTTTTTCAAAACAAACTGAGCTAAATTCGTACGGCCCTATTATTAGGTTTTTCAGATCTCATTAAAAGGATTGTATTGCTTGGAAACTAGAAAAAACCAAGGCTGTTGTGACTAGTGAAAGTTTTTATAAAAATCCCATGTGATGTTCTGCAAGAATACCAATCAAGTCCAACCCTGTTCTGCAATTTCAGGAGAGCAAAAAAAGAACGAGCCTCACCCTATCAAGTCCAACCCTTTTCCAGCATGATTATTGCCGCATTTGTTATTGATAGAAGAAAAGAGGTAAGTAGCATGATCATACCCTTATATGTATAGTAAACAATGTTTTTTTAAGTATTATATATGTATGGCCCTTTATTGAAAGCTCCTTTTTACGTACCCAGTTATGATACAATGAAAGCGAGTTTCAATGTCATTTATTATATGTTTTACATGCATCATGATATGTTTTCATTTATGATTCCGATTAGCTATGTCATTATGTGCCTACATGCATCATGATAAGAAAGATAAAAGATCAGTTATGAAAGAAGCTTTAAGAATGGACACAATAGATGCATGATACCAATGCAATTATAGGTGGATGTGTAAGCCATGAACCTAAGCGTGGTCCACCAAAGTATGTTATGATAAGTTAAGAGGGTCCCCTTGTCGCCACAGGCAGTGGAACAAGCGCAAACCCTGCACACGGAGGTTAAAGTGTCCTGGCCATTAAAGAAAGGCAAAGACAAGTTTAATAAGTTATGCACAATACATGTTACATGTATATGTTAGTATAAGTATTGAGAATGCATGCTTTTCAAGAAGATCCTATGTTTATTATGTTTACTGTATGGTGTCTACTTATTGAGTATTCAACACATTTTGTTTGTTTATTTTATGTTTTTATAATGTCCAGGTAAAGAAGATAGTGTTGATGAGCTGGTGGCCAGGCATAGATAGTGTCAAGGGATTTTCAGACTTAGTTAATAAGCGTCTTTTTTTTTCATTAAAACATCAATTTTAAAGTTTCTTGCTATGAGACTATATTTTTATGTTATGTTTTTTGGGAATTTATTTTTCGATAAACTAGGTAGTTTTATCAAGTTGGGTAACCGGGCACAGTTACGAAAGCACGCAACACTCCCAACATACGGGAAAGGGTTGTTACAGCTCCAGTCAAACATTTGTCATTCAATAATTTAAGATTTTTCACACTTCTTCATTTGGTAATATTAACCACATCTATCATAGCAAATGCTCGTTAGACTTAACTATATTAATGAGAGCCAATGACATTATTATAATTAGATGTTCTTTTTAGCCATACCAAAGATTGCAATTCTGATCGTGTAATTATTTCCTTGCTATAAATATGAAGGCATTTCAGAAATTCCTGGTAGTCATCAGGGTTTCGCAACTTCTCTTTCACTTTCTCGCAAAAGGCAAATTCTCGACCACACAAACCTGTCAGAACATGAACCAAGTTAAAGCAAAAACAAGGCAATTGGCAATAAAATTACTGGAATAAGAGTTGACGAAAACTTTTAAGAAAAAGGCGAATTCGGTAGAGAGCTCACAAAAAAAATATATGTATGCAACTTAGGATCCTTAAAACCATGAGAAAAATGCTAAGACCAAAAAAAAATTACCTCAACAAAATATCCATGTTTTAATGTAGGGAAAACAAATAGAGGTTAACATGCAACTAAGTAAAACATATGTCCGGAAAAAAAGGGAAAAGATTAAGCAATTGAACAGTGATATTAATGTGATGAATTAAGCAATTGAACTTTATGTTGATGTCTATAGTTAACTATAAAGAGAGACGTCTTTCTGAAAATGCTTCAAAAAATTTTGAAGAACTCTGCAAATTGTTCTCATAAACTTGATTTATGTGTAGAAGTATTTTTTTTATAAGCGATTTATGTCGAGAAGTTACTTGAGAGATGAAGAGTTTTTCCCATATAATGTTGGGTAATTTTTTTTTTTTTTTATAAGTATATAATGTTGGTAATTGGGGCGCAGAGTTCAACAATAGACTCCAGTGTAGCATTAAAAACAGTTAAAATGCTCACTTTTCATGGAACCTTTATCTTCATAGGAGGATGAAATAGGATGCACTGTAAAGTTCTCATCACCATCCCCACCTTGCTGCAATTGTTCAGCAGTGTCTTCAACCCTACGAGTAGTTTTTCGCTTGTGGGGAAATCGCTGTATATTAAAGTCCCTACTGCTGTCATGCTCAAATTCTCTATCATCCCTCTCTCGTTCTCTCCTGTCTCTGTCTTCTCGCCTATCCTTTTCGCCACGCCTCCGTTGCTCTTTCTCCACTCTCATATCATGGTCTGGATCAGGCCGGTCAACACTAAGGTCTCGATCACCTTGTAAAGCCATTGCCCTTTCTTTCTGGTAAAAAAAATTGTAAGCCAAATGTAAGCCCTACGATTAGGAAATAAGATGGGTGACATAAGCATAAGAAAATGAAACAAACCTTGTCAACATGCATTTGTCGCATTATAGGCATGGCAGAGCTTCTGTCTCGGAGCATTGAATTCCTACCAGATTGGGCATAATGAGTGGGGGCTGTTCCTGAGGTATCAGGCAGAAAATGAGTGAACTCAACAAGCAGGTCTTCGTGATCTTGGAAAAGTGCAGCAACCTGAATAAGTCAAAAAATATAATCATCAATAGCAGAAACCAACCTTTTTTTTTAAAGATACAAATAAATGCTGCGTCACCATATCAAGGGTCAAGAAGAAACACCTCTTGGTAGACCTCACTGATGGACTTGCTTTCCTTTCTGTACATATTCAAAACGTCCAAAAATGACTTATAAACGTGATCATCACCTTGAAATCGTGTCTGCAGGCAAATAATATTTATATTACATCAAGTGAAACCCAAAGCATCACCTCAGAATAAGCTGTAGAATAATGTCTACCTTTATCTTGTTAACAAAACTGATTGCTTCTTCAAATTCAACAGGCTTCTTTGGTTGAGGTTGTTCATCCTCATTTGGGAGGGTGATCTCATATCCCTTTGGCAAGAAGGTATTGAAACCCAAAATTAGGTCTCGATGGCCTTTAAATAACTCCTTTACCCTTGCTATGACACCCGTAGTGTCAATCCTACAATAAACATAAAAATAATACAGATCAACAAGATGAAATGAACAATTATCACCATACACCAAGAAAGGTATACAGCAAATGCTAGAATAGAGCACCATGTGTATCAGAATCAAACCTTTGAGCCTTGAAATCTTTCATGACTTCAAGAAAGTCATCGTATTTTTCCCTTTTGTCTTGAAATATGTCCTTCACCGCCTTGAGATAAGCTAGGGCATCATTTGTTGTTAATTTCTGCGTAGTTCCCCCTCCCAGCATCTGGGGCTGCCCAGACCTTCATTGCCCAAAACAAAGATGTAAATAATTGGATCAATTACGAGTTCACAAACTCTTCCAGTAGATCAATACCCAAATAACAATTTTATCGTAGAATCAAAACTTAATAATCAAACACATAAATATTCTCATCGTCAAAAGATGAGAAAAGAGCACATCCATACAGGAAGAACGATCGTTATTTTTCAGTTCTCGATCAACAACTAAACAGAATCGAACGACTGAAAGAACTTATCGCACAAAAATTTGATATTTTTCTCAGCGAATCAAACATTTTTAACAGTTTTACTTAGTAAATAAACAAACATCCATAACAAAATTCTCACAACTCCTCCTACACAAATTCACAGCTCAAATGGCTAAGAAGCTTAGTCTCATCGTCTACACAGTAAGACGACTTAATTTATTAAAAAATATTACGTACACAAAATTAAACAAATTTAAAAAAAAAAAAAATAGAAAGGAGAGAAGAAAAAAGGAAAAAATAAAAAACACTCACGGTTCTCCTCGAGAAGAAGCCATAGGCCGCTTGAGTTGAGAGGCCATGTAAACGTCTTCTCTGGACCTCTTCATCTCTGCAAACGAGATTCCTATATCTTCAACAGCGAATCATACCGCGGACTCCAATGGAAATAAAAATCCTGGAAAACCAACTCACTCATTCGCACCAAAGCAAGAAGCAGAAAGCAGATCTAAGCGGCAAAAAATTCGAAATAAAAAAAATAAAAAAAGAAGAAAGAATTTCAATCCGGACCTCCTAAACAGATCACCTACGAAGAGCCAAATCGTGACAGAAAAAAAATACAAGCAATTCGCGTTACTCTAAGATTAAGCTACGTGTGAAGGACGAAATTTACAGTGCGGCAGAGAGATCGTTAAGATGCAAAACAACGAAGTCTTCCTGAAGAAACTTTCAGAAAATACGAGAAGAAGAAGAGAGTCCTCCGTCTGAAAAAGAAAGTAGAAACACCACGAAGATTATACGTGTATGTCCAACAGAACAAGGAGAGGGGGAACGCGACGATTAAAAACAAGTTTTTACTTGTTAATTTTCTCGGAAGTCGAACGGAGAACAGAAGATACAATGCAAAGAGAGAGACAGAGTTTAGCAGAATTTATATATAGATGTATATAATCTTCTTCTCTTTTTTTTTTTTGGTGTAGATGTAAAGCTCTCGGTTTTTATTTTATTTTTGGTTGGACGTTGGTTTCCCGGTTGACTAATGTTTGTTACCGGGTATAGGCGGTTGATATAATGCTACGTTCGCAAATTGAAATTAGGGCTCTTTTATGCGTGCTTACGAAGTACCGCACTGCACTGCACGGTCCAATCCAATCACTCAAAAAACTCATTTATATATCATTATTCTCTTTTATTAAAAATATTATTTTCCTCATTTTTATTTGTTTATCATTATATTAAATAACTAAAAAAAATTACTTATTTTCTAATTGTTTATTAATGATAAAATTTTCTTGGTTTTGATGTTTTTTTCTTTTTTTATAAACAAGGGGACGAGGCATTTATAGAGATGATTAATTACGTCCTCATGGTCTCTTTTACCATTAGAATAAGTTTATTTACGAGCTGTTTATTGACATTTGAAACATTTAATATATTATTGATGTGAAAATTTGAGTAATCAACTTATATAAAAAAATATTAATGTTTTAATTTTTTTTATGAATATAATAAGCCTTTAAAGAAAAGGGGGGGACTTTAAATTTATTGATAGCCCTCACCTATAACAGAGGAAAACTATGATAACAAAAAAGACACATGGGATATATAGATATTCAATGAAGTATTTCATGTATCAAAACTGAATATCAAACCAACATTACAATTTAGAGCCTACATAAAAAGGTAAAAATTTCAGAATATTCAGACTGCAACAAAAATAATTAGAGAAAGCATTAGGAAGATAGTCCAGAATAAGCTTAGTTGATATTTTACTGAAAAATATAAATAGAGAAATATTAAGGATAAGTATAAATCTTATACAAATTTTTTATAAAAAAAATAAGTTACACACAAAAAAAAAAAAAAAAATAATATTTTTTATATTAAGATCTACTTTTTTTTTTCTTTTTTTTTTTTTTAAAAAAACTTACGTGAAACTTATAAATTTAAGATTCGTGTGAATAAAGGCTATAATATACTTTAATGTAATTCATCTTCAAGATAAAAGTTAAATAATTTTTTTTGTGAAAAAAAAAAAACACATTGCACACCACCCCATGGTGGGTGGCCCAATATTTTCTGACCGCCCAGATCGGACCACCTATGACGGCCAACTCCACCCCGGGGCTTGGTTTCAAGTTTTTGTTTTTATTATTTTAGATCAATTTTAATATTATTTATTATTTCATCCTCAAATTTCTATAAAGCATCCTAACATCCAAACGTTCTTTTTATCTTTGTTTGAAATCTTGGGTAGACGTCTCATTTAGATAGTGAGATAAAATGAGATGATTTTAGATAAAAGTTGAAAGTTAAATAAAATATTATTTTTTAATATTATTATTTTGAGATTTAAAAAAGTTGAATTGTTTATTATTTTTTATGTGAAAATTTAAAAAAATTATAACAATAATATGAGATGAAATCATTTCTATATTAAGACGGGACTTAAATATCCAAATATCATAAACATAAATATTTTTTAATTTCAAATATTTAATTTTTTTATCTAATCACTATAATTTTTTTAAATTTTCAAACAAATTATAAAAATTAATTTAACTTTTTTAAATATCAAAATAAAAATAATATTAAAAAATAATATTTTAACTTTATAATATTTTTATTTAACTTCTTCTCTCTTTTTCTAAAACCTTATAAAATATTTTAACTCAAACTATTTATAAGTTTAAATGGATGAAATAAGATAAAATGAGATGAGAATAGAGAATTCTACTATCTAAACCAGGCTAAGTAAAAAAATATGGGTTATACTGTCTATACGTTTGGTGTGTAAGTTTGTAACATATCACCTAGTGGGTCATATTATATTTAAAAGAAATTGTTAAAATATCAGCACTTATTTATATAAGCTTATGTGTAGCCTTCTACGTCAATCATATGTGTCGATAAAGAAACTTATAAATAAAATTATTAAAAATCAAATACACTGGTCGATCTTGGACACCCTTTGACCTTTGGATTGGGCCCAAGAAGTTCCCTTTCCGTTTTATGGCAGTTTTAACGTTGGCCAGGTCACAAATCTCGTGGGCCTAACCTAGCTTCTTGAGCTTGGTGCTTCACAAATCTCCTGGGTAAGTAAATGAAACTAGTAAGGGTGGTCCCTGTCCTCCTGCCCTCCATCGTTTGCCCCCGCCAGCTCCCGTATAACAATACCGTACTTGAATATCTTAAAAATAAACTTAAAAATGACAATAAGTTAATCATAAGTAGGGAGTATTTACATGTTTGATGTACTACACATGTCCTTAATCTTATTGAAATCGACGATTTGAAAGATATTCATGAGTCGGTTGAAAGAGTTAAAAGTGCGGTGAGATTTGTAAGATCTTAACTAGCTAAACTTGAGAAGTGTTTGTTCCTATTGCGGGTATTGAATGCAAGAAGTGGTTGTGTTTTGATGTTTCTACAAGATTGAACTCAACCTTCTTCATGTTGGAGACGGCCGAGCAGTATAGATTGACCTTTGATGCCATGGGTTAGGAGGACATGCAATATACCGAACACTTCGAGGCTGATGAGAGATTGGGGCGGCCCACAGATGATGATTGGGATAATGTGTGTATTTTTGCAGAATGTTTTAAGCTTTTTTATGAGGCGGCATGCACCACTTTCAAGTCTTTGTATGTTACATCCAATGAATACTATCAACAAGTTTTTTTAGGTGAAAGAGCAATTGAATGAAATGTGCAAGAGTGTTGATCCTACTTTGTGGATTATGACAATGAGCATGAGGCTCAAGTTTGAGAAGTATTTGGGAGAGTTGAGTATGATCAAGATTTTCCTATATGTAGCTATTGCTCTTGACTTTCAGTACAAAATTGATGGCATGGTGTATAGCTTGGAAAGCACTAACAGGAAAACGGATCATATTGCGGCAAGGGTTAAGGAAACCCTCGGCAGATTGTATGATGAGTTTGTCGTATTAAGGGATGTTAATATTCCAACACCTACACCTATACCTACCGCGTCGCCTCTTCCCGAAGTTAGGATGACGAAAAAGCATAGGTGAGCTAAAAGGTATGAGCACGCAAAAACTTCAGAAGACTTTAGAGAACCAATTGGAGTTGGATAGATACTTGACAGCAGAGATGCACCCATTTACGTGACATTTTGATATCTTAACTTGGTGAAATGCCAATGACGTCAAGTATCCTATCCTTGTAAAGATTGCCCGCGGTATTTTGGTAATCCTTATTACTACCATAGCCTCAGAATCCGCCTTTAGCATCGAAGACGCATATTGTATCCATTCCAAAGTTCATTGTCTTTTAATACTGTAGAGACTTTGATTTGCACTCAAAATTGGACCAAGGGAAAGCTAATTCATATTCCATATATGGTAGACTTTGAGGAGGCCGAGGAGGAGGAGGATGGTAATTAGCCTAGATCTAGTAATCGCTCTTAATTCGTTATTTTGCTTTTGCTTATAATATATTATGTTATATTTATTTGATAAACTTAATTTTAAATTCAATTGTTGTAGAGATAACTTATGGAAATGGGGCTACATCTCAATCTACATTGGCCGCAATATGACTTCGATCCACCATTGTCAATGGTTTGTTAACTTTTTCTCTTAATTATTTGTAATTTTTTATATATGTATATAATGTCTATAATTCCAACTTTTTTCCTATTTTTTCAAGTTTTCTAATCTTACTTGCCCACCCCTAATCTCAATGATTTCATCTTGCTACAAGCCTACAACTACAAATGAATGTGATAAAATATATCAAATCCAAATAACCAAGCTTAACCCATCAAAGAGCTTCCACTAGAAAACAAAGGAATGAGAAAATGAGGAAAAGAGTGGAGAGGTAATGTGACATAAAGTAGAGGTGAAGTGACCTAAAAGGACGACATGGACAGAGGATAAAAGGAGGGGATCATATGACTTCTTCTTCTTTGACTAAAACTTCTTGGTTTCTTCAACCTCTCAACTAGGACTTCAACAACGAGATCTCCATTGTACACTAAGGAAGAGAGATCATGAGAGACTTTAAATAAGCATATTATAATGGATTCTCCTCGTAAAACGACCCGTGGACGTAGGCATTATGCCAAACTACGTAAATATGTGTGTCTCCCTTTCTTTACTTTCCCTGTGTTTATTTCATGTTCATTGCCATAGATGTACATACGAATATCATACGGCCTCACCGAACCACTGTTGGGGGCTCCACATCACACCGATTAAGGCCCAGATCGCCATAGCGGGCCGAGAATGACTCTTTCGACCTGTTGTGCCATTTTTAAGCATTAACAGTTTGTGCCGTCTATGGGATCCTGTAGCTTTCTACGCTGGAAGCGGGAAAAGGACGATAAGTATCACAGATGGGACAGATAAACTTTTCTCCATATAAGTATTTCCAATTCCTCAACTCTTACTTTTATTAGGGACACTATCACTAAAATTGGGCGAGTGATCATTCTGTCGCCCATGTCGTTAATGATATTGTGCACTTTAGTGCAAAGTGCGTAAAACACACGCACCCAACAGGTCGGGTAGATGAACTACTCGGCTACTTGAGTTGCAAGTGCATTGTGCAAAAAGAGAGAAGGTAGGATACACTCTGAATGCACACGTGGGCACAAACCTAGTGTGCACTGTGCACTTAAGTGCAAAGTGTACTAATGCAAAGTAGCTTCTGACGGCAGCCATGATGGCCCCGTCCATGAGGGTCGTGAACAATGCTCCCATGTGTGCACCTCTCCTTGCACATAGAATTGAAGCTTGGCCCAGTTGTGGCGCGACTGGGGAGGGGCGCCGATGGCCACCCTATAGCCCACCGACATCTTTTGTCACCACCAAAGCGACCCTCAACCACCGTAGTGGGCAAACGGTTGCCTGTGGCCAAGCACAAAAACGCAACATATGCATAGTGAGCTCAAGGCAGATTGTTGTGAGCCCTTTGTTCCCGCCGACTGTCACAACTTGGATTGCTAACATCTTCTGCCAGCTCAGGATTGGTCCCCGACCACCACGGCGGACACGCTGTGGCCCTCGGCCATACACCCCATACCCAGGAAACTCACCGCAAGCTCACGGCAGACAGGCGTGAGCTCCTTAGTCACCACTTAGACCACCGACATCTTCTGTTGTTGCAAGTGAAGTCCCCGACCACTATGTTGGAACCGCAGTAGTACACGGCCTCGCATCCAGTGCACGACGATTTGTGGAAAGCTCACGACAGACTGCCGTGAGCCCCCTGCTTCTGCTGGCGATCACCACTTGGACCACCAGCGTTTTCTACCAGCTTAAAGGTGGTCCCCGACCACCATGGTGGCCAAGCAAGCAACGGACCCCCATGCAACGGATCTAACTCAACCCAGCAAGGCAGCAACTACATGTCTCAGCCATCATGACTTAGCCAACCGCAGTGTCTTGGCAACTGCATGTCCATGCCATAGGCATCCCAACTAGCATTCCGTCCCAGCCTCAGAGTTGCTGAACCACCCCTACTCAGCAGCAAGCACTGACGCAATTCAACCATGCACAGCCAGAGAAGACTCCATTCGGCCCGGCCATGCACAGCCAGAGGAGACTTGACTCAGCCATGCACAGCCAAAGGAGACGCGAATCGGCCATGCACAGACAGAAGAGTCCTGACCTGGCCATGCACGACCAAAAGGAGTCCTGACTCACCCATGCATGGCCAGAGGACTCTCGACTCGGCCATGCACGGCCAGAGGACTCCTGACCCGCCCATACAACACCTGCATTGTCCCGACCTGGCCATGCACCACCTGCATCATCCCAACCCGGCCATGCACCACCTACATCGTCTTAACTCGGCTTGCAGCTCATCACGACCAGTGCATTTGACTCAGACAACACTAACACGCCCATCTGCACCCAACTCGGACACTCAGTGGTGAGCAACACCATCCCGAATCGACAATACCATCCGGACACTCAGTGGCAGGCAACACCATCCCAGCTCGGACGCCATCCAAGGTCACACATTGCATGCCCTATGCAAGGTCAGGCGTTGCGTGCCTTATGCAACGTCTGCCTATGTAGTCAAAGCTACACAATGTGAGTTGCTCAAGCTATTTATGTAAAAAAAATAAAAAAGAGAAGAGAGAGAGAGATTGAGAAAAGAAGAAAGAGAAAAGAAAAGCAAGGAATAGAAGAAAATAGAAACAGGAGTCGTCAATTTTTGTCAAACAAAAATTGGCTACGACAATCGAAACACCCGATTTGTCTCTCTATATTTATGTGAATTCAATTTTTTCTAATAAAATTGCTTCATGTGGCTTGGGACACTGGATACGTGGCCCCACTTGGGCACCACTCAAATGTTCCAGTATGTCTCCATCGAGTGCGGGTACAGTTTCAAACTGCCTAACTTACCCCCCATAAGGCACAAAGAGGCAGGTTTGGCCTCAGGCAGCTCGACCTCTCTCACAGATGAGTACGGGTCCAGCCTCTCGACTACTCGATGGCTTACCCCGACCTCCGTCACAGCGAAGTGCGAGATTAGCTCCAGCCTGCCTTGACACTTATCTTCCTTGTGGCGTCAACTAGCAGGTGTGGGTTCAGTCTCAAACTGTCCTTCTTACCCTCCTGTGAGGCTCAAACATGCGAGTCTAGTCGCCACATAGCTCGACCTCTCTCACGGCAGAGTACGAGTCCAACCTCTCGGTTGCCCGATGACTTACCACAACCTTTGTCACAGCAAAGTGCGGGTCTAGCTTCTCAACTATGCAAATTACCTCTCTCGTGGGGCTTAAAGAGGCGGGTTTAGTCTCCAGGCTGTTTGGCCTCTCCCACGGTGGAGTGCGGGTCCAGTCCTTAGTTGCTCGATACTTATCTTCCCTATAGGCGTCAATAGGCGAGTGCGGGTCCAATCTTAAACTGCCTGACTTACCTCACCGTGAGGCACAAAGAGGCAGGTTTGGCCTCAGGTAGTTCAAGCTCTCCCACGAAGGAGTGCCGGTTCAGCCTCTCGACTCCTCGACAACTTACCCTAACCTTCATCACGGTGAAGTGCGAGACCAGCTCCAACCTACCTGACACTTACCTTCCCTACAACGTCAACATGTGGGTGCAGGTCCAATCTCAAATTGTCCGACTTACCTCCTTGTGAGGCTAAAAGAGGCAAGTCTTGTCTCCAGGTTGCTCAACCTCTCTCACAGTGAAGTGCGGGGTCCAGCCTCTCGGCTGCCTGACGACTTAGCACAACCTCCGTCGTAGTGAAGTGCGAGTCCAGCTTCTTAGCTGCCTGACCTCCCTCATTGTGGGGCTTAAAGAGACAGGTTTAGTCTCAAGGCTGCTCGACCTCTCCCATAGCGGAGTGCGAGTTCAGTCTTTCGACTGCTTGACATTACTCCTGGGATGATATCTCCTCCAGTGAACACTGAGCACCTAGGATCGCAACATAACCCAGCCTTGGACCTTCACCACACTTCAGCAAGACAATTCAGGTTTGCAAAGTTCGCACTTGTGATTGGAGATTATTTACACTAACTGATTTGACTTTTGTAGCACTGTCAAGCATCTCCTACTTACCTTCTCGTAAGATTCAAAGAGACAGATTTGGTCTCGAAGCTGCTAGACCTCTCTCATGGCTAAAGGTGTAAAAATTAAATGGGAAACTGGAAAATCGGACTGTATCGGCCTGAACTGGTGGAACCGGTCCGACTTTGGACCGGTTCGGTTCGGGACTGGTTCCCTTAGTTCCAAAACCCGCAGATGCCGATCCGACTCCGGATCTATGCTTTCTAGGACCGGACCGGATCCGTTCACTAGTTTATATTTTAAATTATTTTTTTAATATTATATATATTTTATATCTTATATATAATTATAATTTATAACATAAAATTTTAATCTTAAATATGAAAACTTGTTTTTTTTTTTAAATGAAAGACTCTTCATTAATCATGAAATAATTACATCATACATGGGGAGGTCACCCTTGATTGAGATTTCAACCTCCTCAGGGCTCTCCTCTAACCAGATTTGTTCACTAACAAACCTACTTACAATTTTTGCTGCTGTGTGGGTAGCTTTGTTTGCTGTCCTATAAACAAACTTAAGACGCCAATCTTGGTTGTGGTTGATCATAACCTGCATATCTTCTATCATTTGCCCCAGCCATGTATTATCTTCCTTTTTGGAGTTCACTGCATCAACAACAATCTTGGCATTCCCTTCAAAGCAGACATGGAAACCTCTTGAATGGCCTTACTTCGAAAAATTGTTTGATCATATGCTTTAAGCATAGTATATATATATTAATAAAATTTTATGACAGATTTTTTTTTTATTTTTACAGCGGGTTTTTGTAAATAGTAACAGATTCTTAATAAAACAGATTTTTTTAAAGAAGTTTTTTTTTTAATTATTATAAACAGATTTTTATGCTAAATTTGTATTTTATTAAAATCGAAAAATTGGACCGAACTGGTGAAACTAGAGGTACCGGTTTAAGAGGGTAATCGATGTGTAATCGATTTTTGAAAATGCAAAACCAGTGCATACCAGTTCGGTCCTAAATTTTATCCAAAACCGGACTAGACTGAACCAGTTACACACCCCTACTCACGACGAAGTGCGGGTTTAGTCTTTTGACTACCCAACGTTACTTTAGGAATTGCATCTCCTTCAGAAAATGCTGAGCCCCAGACCTTCGCCACACTCGAGGAAGACGATTTAGGTTCGCGAATTTCACACTCGTGATTGAGGATTATTTATGCTAACTAGTTTGGCTTTTGCAGCACGGTCAAACATCTCATACTTACCTTCTCGTTGAGGGTCAACGGGTAGGTCCCTTATAGTGGCCTGACCTGCCTCATGACGAAGTGTGGGCCCAGTCTTTCAGTTGCTCGACATTACTCTTGAGACGACATCTCCTTCAGCAAACGCGTGTTTACACTCATGCCATGACTGCCTCTCCCGAGTTATCTTCGGCAACGAGTCAACAAATGGTAAAGGCCAAGGACCGCCTGGCTCCCCAAGCTCCCAACAAGCAGGCAGGTCACTCAACTGGCCGACATTCACACTCCAAGATGAGCTCCACGCTTGCACCTAAAGCGCCCAAGCCAGCCTCTAGCTTATCTCGCCAAGACAAGTTACGCGCTTGCACCTAACGCAGTCAAGCCAACCTCCCGCTTATCTCGCCAAGATGAGCTCCACACTCGCACCTAACGTGATCAAGTTAGTCACGAAGATAGGCTCCGTACTCGCACCCAACGCGGTCAAGCTAGCCTCCTACTTATCTCGCTAAGCCGAGCCCCGAGTCGTATTTAATGCAGTCAAGCCCATCTCCCACCGAAGCAAACGCGGTCAAGCCTATCTCCTGCTAGCCTCCTGCTTATCTTGCTAAGCCAAGCCCTGCGCTCGCACTTAATGAGGTCCAGCCCATTTCCCGCCAAATTTGAGTTCCGCACTCGCACCGTATGCGATCAAGCCTATCTCCCACCATAGCCTAACACAAGGGATCCACTCCTAAAATTTATTTTGTTACAGATTTTTACGAACTACCCCAGTCGCATATTTTATCTTGAAGATTCTCAATGCCTTCTTTCTGAGCTCATTGGCCTTAAGAATTGCGGGAAACTGTAGGGGATAAAATATTTTAGGCCCAAATACCAAGTCCACCCTATCAAAGGGCCTCCACTAGAAGACAAATGAAAGAGAAAATGTAAAAAAGAGGGGAGGGGGTATAAAGGAGAGGTGAAGTGACCTAAAGGGACGACAGGGACCGAGGATAAAGGGAGGGGACCAGACGACTTCTTCTTCTTCGACTAAAACTTCTTAGGTTTCTTCAACCTTTTGTTTAGGACTCTAGCGATGAGATCTCCATTGTACAGTGAGGAAGAGAGACCATGAGAGATTGTAAATAAATATATTATAATGAATTTTTTCCCCTCAAACGACCCATGGACGTAGGCATTATGCCGAATCACATAAATCTGTGTCTCCCTTTCTTTACTTTCCCTATGTTTATTTCTTGTTCACTGCCATAAATGTACGCATGAGCATCATATTGTTATGATGTCTGTGAATAGTAGTGAGATGGTTTGTTAATAGTAATAAAATAGTTTGAGTTAAGATTTTTATTGGTTTTGAAAAATGAGAGAAAAAGTTGAATAAAAATATTATAAAGTTAACATATTATTATAATAAAAATTTTAATATAATTTTTGTTTTGGGGTTTGAAATTGTTGAATTATTTTTTGTCTTTTATATGAAGTTTGAAAAAATTGTAATAATTAGTAATAATTAGATGAAAAAGTATGAAAGAGAAATTAAAAAGTGTTTGTATTTGAGTAGTGTTTAGATGATGAGATGATATAAAACCAATTGCGTATCCAAACGGGGCCGTAGAATTATTTTTGAAACATTGTTATTCATTCAATTTATTTGATAATTTGTAATATTTTTATATTAATTTGTAATAGTTTTAGATTAATGTGTAATAGTCTATTGTACTTGTAATAGTTTAGAATTCAGTTACAACTTAGAAGTTAGAACTTAGCAAATTTATTAGATATTATGAAATTTTATGTTTTATGCATTTAACTTTTAATTTTATGGTTTATACATTTAACTTTTAAGTTTAATTATTTTTTGTTGAATTAGGCAAAGCGCTGTTTTGGGCCCAATGGCCCATTGGGCCGTACTGGACCAGTTGAACTGGGCCTCGCCCATTGGGTACAGGGCCAGAACCTCCCCCATGCACCCGCACCCCTACATAAAACTGTAAAAGTGGCTCTAATAAGTAATAAGCCTACTTTCAAAATTTGGACCATTACGTAGCAATCATAAACTACTGATAGAAATTGTGGGAGTCTATCTATTGGAGGTTGATCCAAATATGAAAGGACAGGATTATCCTACAATCCAATTTGGAGGAAAAAAACTTGCTATGTGAATCACACAACCAAAGCTCATAAAAGAAAAATCACATAATGAAGAAGAAGGCTCGTTGGTTGTGACATGCTCCCTCCAGTGTTAAATACCAATTAAGATAGGATCTGCACAAGTGTTTCTAGAGCTAAAATCCTTAATTTCCCCTTTCTCCATAATCTCGCCTTTACATTTTCAGGGGCTTTCATATGCCATTGTGACACACTTCTCTAAGCTTCTAGAGTTGATCATTATTGCATGCTAATTAACTTAATTCAAGGAGGGTATCTTTATTCTTTTTGCACCAAGTAGCTCTTTTACTCCAACCTTTAATTAAGGATTCTAGATGCTGTAACAGTTGTATCACGAGCAGTGCACCAACGTTGGTACGTGTAGATGGAGAGAGGCCTGACAATGACCATTTACAGAAAAATGATTTGTGTTAATTATGATCATTGAGCACTAGTAGGGACTCAACAAAGCTACAATACTTTTAACTTTGATCATTTTCACTGACCAAATTTATTGAGTCTAAGTTGTCAAATATTATTTTGGCATAAAAAATTTCCTTTCCCTCATGCTATTCATTTCACTCGTTCACAACTTTAGAAAATTAATTTTCGTCTCAAAAGCACGAAGTGTCCAAATCCCAAACTCACAACTCCCAAAAATTCCTCTTCATCTCAAAAACATCATCTTGCTGGAGTGCTTCAAGTTCTAGTTCTACAATATTATAATTAGTTTATGACAATTTTTCTTTTAAAATCTAATATCAACGTTAGAAAATTAATACATCATTTTTTAATAACAAATAAATATTCGAATTATAATTAGAATTAAAATAAATAAAAATGTCAAAATCAATATTTTAATAGAATAATGATAAATTTGGAGAGTCTGTTATTTGATATTGTTAACAAGTGACTAACTAAATTGATAAAAGTGAATTTTCTAGTCAAAATTTGGCTAAACTTTATTGAATCTACTACCACTAATGAGGCCAAAATAATGCTCTTAGTCCATACAATTTTTTTTTTGGAATAATTTAAATTGGTTTTCTCTAGTTTAGCTGCGTTCCATCCTGCCTTTATCAGCAACAAAATTTGAAAGGTAGAAAGCATGTTCTCTATTCAAAGAAATATATATATATTTATATATAATACAACTTTTATATAATTATTACAGAATTAGCACTATTATATTATACTACAATAATAACTTTTTTGATCGGTATTGAAAATATTTTATTTTTATGATACACCAATACCATGCAGTGATTGTACAAAAATTATGTCCATATCATTTTTCACGTAGACTTAAAGCAAACAAGTATGCATGATTGAAGTTGTCGTGTATGTAATATGTTTCGTTCTTTGACTACTTATGCCAAAATCGACATATTTAAGACATTGGATACTACTCGAATAGAGAATCATGCACGTGCTTTGTAGGTACCCTTCACATCTTCTACCTAAAATGTGCAACTTTTACTAGAAGAAAAGAAACCGATGTGGGCTGTGGCATGTCCTCAAAATTTCCAATATTTTAGAGAACCCGAAAACGAAAGGAGAGGGGAAAAAAAGATGAGAATGATTATGGACCGGGATCATACCTACTTATCAAAGGGTTTTTTAAATTGCTGGATTTGTATCATTGCCACTATTGTAGAACCCTTCGGTCTTCTCTTGCAGTCAAGAGCTGGTATGTGCCCCGACTCAATGTGTGCAGTTGCGTTAACTAACTGCTTGGCAATACTTGAGCCAACCAGCTGCAAAAATTCGTGATATCATGAAATGGAATGGAGTTTTTTTCCCATTTCTGTTTATAAACTTCTTGGATGATACATCGATTTCGTTGCTTAATGTTATAGGAAAAATATTACATTCAAAAGTAGGACATGGGATGATACAATTGATAAACTCTAGGGGAATATAGACATTGGAGTCTGTGATGTATCATATATCTGAACAATACATGAAAAATAGTTCAGCAAGAAATTTATGAGGCATGTACCTTAGAAATGGGTAATCAATAGACTAGTTTGGCAACTTGAAAGGTTGAGGAGTATGATCGGGTTATAACCCACAAGGGTTCAAGTGACCGGGAGGTTTGAAGCATACTCAGAAGTCACAACTACTGATAAATCAGATTTCTGTATCATCCCATTTGAAAGTGTTGTTACCAGGTTCACTGGAAAGGGTGGATCAGTTTTAACTTCTGGTCAGTTCAAAACAGGATTCCTTACAAAAGATACATAGAACTGTATGAGCAATTCTTTTAAAAAAATGATACTTCCAAATAATTCAAGAAAATGATGTTCTTCATCCTAGATTTTGTTATTCATAGTCACTGTTTATGTGGCACATTATAATTGGTTTATATATTCAACCACTTGAATGAAAAACCCACTCAAAATTGTTAGCATAGCAAATATGACTAGGGATGACAAAATCAAGGATAAAGAGTAGCATTGTTCATAATTCAAAGCTTAACATTTTATCTCCTTTGGTACACTAAAATATCTAACATTCATTTTGACCAGGACATGCAAAATTTTTGAAGGAATCCATTTTCAAAGTTTCGGATGCAAAGGGACAATATTGCTCACAATATCCAAAAAAGCAAAAATAAAATATAATACCTCACAGAGAGAGTTGAAGTGATTTAGGAGAGGACAAGGAATGTAACCTGAACAAAAGTTTTATGCTCTAACTACTAGATAGGTGGACAAGGAATGTAAGGTGTTTCTTTTTTTCAATTAGGAGTAAGGTTAACTTGACACTAGTGTTCAAGTCCAGACCTTATTAAAAAGAGACTCCCCAGGTTGTGTTCGAATCACTTTCCTATCCTCCTGGATTGCAGAGATCTTCATAGAGGCCTAAGGTACTTCAAGTTTGAGAAAATGTGGTTGAAGTTAAAGGGATTTCTTGAGAGAGTCTGACAATGGTGGTATTCTTGCCAATTTCATGGAAACCCCAACAATATCCTGGCTTGCAAATTGAAGTCCTAGAAGAAAGATTTGAAGGTTTGGAATGAGGAAGTGTTTGGTTATGTGGAAGGCCAAAACAATACTCTCTTAAAAGAACTCAAGGGATTGGAGTGAGTGGAAGAGGAGAGAGAACTATCAGAAGCAAAGAAGGCTCGTAAAACCCAAGTGACTGCAAACATTGAAAGGGTTTCTCTTTGGAAGAAGTATCTTGGAGACAAAAATTGTGAGCATTATGGACCAAGTTCTTCCATCGAGTGGCTAACTCACATAGGAGAAACAATGCTATAGAGATGTTAATGATAGATGGGGTGGCTTCCTCCAACCAAACCGAGTTTGCAGATCACAAATCACATTGTCAATTACTATGAGAGTGTGCTTTCAGAACAATTTTCTTGGAGACCGAGACTAGATGGGCTTGCTTTTCATGTCCTTGATTTACAAGAAATGGAACAACTCAAAAGGCCACTTGACGATTTAGAGGTCAGGCAAGTGTTAAAATGCATGGCAGGTGACGAAGCTCTAGTTCTAGATGGCTTTCTCTATGGTTTTTTTTCAAACATGTTGGGAAGTGCTTAAAGAATACATCATGGAGGTCTTCCATGAATTTCATGAAAATGGAAGGTTTGAAAAAAGCCTAAATGCAACTTTTATAGCACTCGTACCAAAAAAGCCTAGCGCTGTAGAGGTAAAAAATTATCTTCCCATTAGCTTGGTGAGTAGGCTGTACAAAGTTCTCTCCAAAGTATTGGCGAATAGGTTGAGCAATGTATTGGAGAAGTTAATATCAAAGCCTCAAAATGCCTTTGTCAAAGGTAGGCAAATACTCGACTCAATACTTATTGCCAACGAATGTTTGGATAGTAGACGCAAGTCGAGAGAGCCGGGGCTTTTGTGCAAGCTGGTTATGGAAAAAGCCTATGATCATGTCAACTGTAGATTTCTACTTTACATGCTTGAGAGATGTGGCTTTGGTATGAAATGGCATACATGGATTCATCATTGTATCTGTTCGGCTTATTTCTCTATATTAGTGAATGGCATGCCAAAATGCTTCTTTAAAAGCTCACAAGGATTGAGACAAGGTGACCTTCTATCTTCGCTACTCTTTGTTTTTGTGATGGAAGCTTTAAGTAAGATGATTTCAGGTGTCTTGGAGGGTGGGTTCATATCTGGATTCTTAGTGGGGGAGGCAGCTACTGGCTCGCTCAACATATCTCATTTATTATTCACCGATGATACCTTAATCTTTTGTGAGGCCATCCATGATCAAATTCAAGCCTTGATGGCTCTCATATTATGCTTTGAAGCTGCATCAGGATTGAAGGTAGACTTGGCCAAATCAGAAATAGTGTCAGTGAGGGATGTTCCTAAAGTGGAGAGTATGTCGACCATTTTGGGATGCAAGATATCTCAATTGTCCATGAAATATCTTGGCCTCCTGTTGGGTGCTACATTCAAATCGAGATTTATTTGAGATGATGTCCTAGAAAAAATGGAGATGACATTAGCTAGTTGGAAGAGGATGTATTTATCCAAAGGTGGTAGGGTGACCCTAATCAAAAGTTCTCTTTCCAATTTGCCAACTTATTTCCTCTCTCCACCAAGGTGGCTCATCGCATGGAGAAACAACAATGTGAATTTTTTTTTTTTGGGGGGGGGGGGGNGCTCACATTAAAAAATGAGGCTTGGGTATTTGACCGGAACTTGAAATCTTTCAACAAAGCCTTGCTTGGCAAATGGTTATGGATATATCATTATGAACGAGCCTTGTGGAGAATCATCATCGAATTGAAGCATGGAGAACCATGGGGAGAATGGTGTCCTATTGAGGTGAGTGGGCCTTATAGAGTGGGGCTATGGAAGCACATAAGAAGAGGTTGGAATACATATGCAAGAAATATTCACTTTACTGTGGGTAATGAATCGAAGGTCATGTTTGGCATGATGTATGATGCGGCGATAAGGCATTCAAGGAAGTTTATCCACAAGTTTATGGCTTAACAAGAATGAAAGAAGCCTCGATTGCGGATCTATTTATCATATTCAATAATATTCCCCAATCGAATGTTACATTCCTCAGAGATGCACAAGATTGTGAAGTTGATGCTTTATCGGCCTTTTTGGCCTTGTGTATTCCACCTATTTCCATGGAAGAGCATTTGGAAGACAAAGGCACCTCTAAAGGCAGCATTTTTTGTATGACCTTGTGTATTCCACCTATTTCCATGGAAGAGCATTTGGAAGACAAAGACACCTCTAAAGGCAGCATTTTTTGTATGGACGGCTCTTTGGGGGAGATTCTCACTCTAGAAAACTTGAGGAAACGTCGAATCATAGTCATGGATTGGTGTTTTTTTTTTATAAGTAAACGGTAAAGTCATGAATTGACGTTGTATGTACAAGAAGAGCGGAGAGTAAGTTGACCATCTACCACTTCATTGTGAGATTGTCATGACTTTGTGGGATGAAGTCTTTGCTAGGTTGGGACTAGCTTGGGTGATGCCAAGAAGGGTAAGCGACCTCCTAGCTTCTTGGAGATCTAATCAGGGCAACTCTCAAATTGCAATCAATATGGAAGATGGTCCCAATATGCCTATGGTGGTGCATTTGGAGGGAGAGGAATGAAAGAAGTTTTGAAGACCAGGAGCAGTCAATGGATGAGCTTAGAAATTTATTTTTCAATGCTTTACTCCATTGGTCGATTGTAATTGATTTTCATGGCATGAACCTTCCATGAATTCCTTGTATCACTAAACTACCACGCTTAGGCATTGCTCTTGTATATGTCCCATCTACTAGGGCTCTTGCCTACTCATTTGACCAATAAAAACTTGTTTACCGATCAAAAAACCTGTGTTCAAGAGTTCTAAGACTGACCAAAAGCTTGAGAATTTGACATTGGCTTGAATCTTTGTTTTGACAGTGAGTTTCCATGCTAGATAATCTGCTTAATGTATATCCACAGATTCAAATATTCAAGTTGCTAACTTCCTGACTCCAAATATATGCATACAAAACTACATACTGGGGTTAACTCTTTTTTTTTTTTTTCCCTTTGCCCAATCAGAAATGCAAATCAAAGGAATGACTATCCATTCAAAGTACAGGGCAGGGTGCACTGTGAAATGAAACATTGTAGCCATTTTAAAGTAAGATTGAAACTTTCAGTAGTAAGAACAGAATGAGAAGTCTGATAAGTTACCTTGTGTAAAGGCCCCAACAAATGTTATGCACACATGATCTTTGGTAAGCTCAACATCAATCTTTCTTTCAGAGTCATTCTTGCGCTGACAATGTGAGGTTTTTCACATTCTTTGAGATCGTAGCATCCAGCTTTTCTCCAATTAAAGTAATCCATGCCTGTAATCATTTAAATATTTAATCCAGAATGCCAGAAACTAAAAACCCAAGCTGCTCATATAATTGATTAAATTGTGATTACAAGTTTGATCAAATGAGCAGAAAGATACACTATTTCAAATGAAAAAATTTCTAGCAACATGCTTAATCACATGTTTGAATGACAAAAATGCAGAATCCTTCAAAAATTGATTGAGCACTCCTCCACAATTGGACAGAATGATTAAAGGTTGAACAAAACTGCAAGAATGGATTTGTATCTCCTCTCCTGAAGGACAAATAGAGACTATTGAGATCAATGATATTTGACTGTTTAGAGAAACATGTAAAGTTGACCTAGATATGTAAGGCTATAAATCAATTTGATCAAACCCTCAGGTCACCTGATTCAGCCAACTGCCAAGTCATCACTACACATTACAAATAAGGAACAAGTTTTATAGAAAGAGGATAGCCAGGAATACCTCAATTTTATATTGAAATTGTTTTTATTCGAATTCTAAAGGTATGGAATGATACTAATACCCAAGACCTATCATGCCAAGCATGCTTGGCAATTTTTTTTTTTTTTTTGATAAGTAGCATCCTTTGACAATTAGAATTAACATGAGAAAGGGGACCAGGAATAGGAGGAAGAAAGCGGTCCCATAGATTCACTCTTTAATCAATGGCTAAGAACCACAGAGATTAAAATTTTTAAGCCAAGCGAGAAGCACCTGATCAGAAGTCGTAAAACCCCTAATGGTGTCACCACCAATTATTGCAACTCCTTTCTCTCCAAGTGGCTGCAGAATTACTGCCTAGCAACGTGAGAGATATAAGTTTTCCTTTCAAATGAATATTTTTAAAACACTGTGCTCACCTAGCAAAGTCAACTTGAGTCCAAGCATGATACCTGTGTATTTGAAGGCAGAAATGGCAGCTCAGACTTTCCAGGATAAAGAGATAGGTTGGCCAAGTAGCTCTCTGCAAAATTAGGTAAATAGATAGAATAAAGAAAGTTTGTTTTGGTGGACATCTAGCAGAGTTTATGACTCGGTCAATTCCTTGAAGCATCCAATGATTTATATGAAGTTCATTCAAATAACTTACGAGCTCCAGATTTTATAACATTCTGATAGAGGGATCCCTGCATTAGTTTAACGGCATCCACTGCCACAGGCTCACCATCACCAATGGAAGATTTAGCTGCAAAACCAATTTGAAGGATACAATGGCTATCATAAACAACAATTAGAGTCCTGCAGCATGTCACATCCGACAGAGATTCCCACACCCTGAGAAGCAATAAAAAGCAAGAATTAGGCAGACCGGATAGTTTCTATATCTGCTAATTAAAACAAAGGTTTTTTTTCCTCTCCGTTTGACAACCAACAAGACATTATTGTTCTTTATCTCAGAAATATATTAAGATTAATTCTCTATTCCATCAGCAACCCTACCATTATTTCAAAGACATGGGGATTAAGTGGAACAACACTATAATATCAAATTGAGACATCCATTTTATATGTTTAACATATATTAAACTAACTTATAAAAAAACCTATATTAAACTAAACCACAACATGTTATGAAAATTATACTCATAAAAAATGTTTTGAAAATCAGCACCGTAGATATTAAATCGTCTTTTTGTTATGCCTCTCTCACTTGAAAATTAGATGTAAGAGGCGAGTTACTGAATGTTTCATATAACTAATGTTTCATAACACTAAAGACATGAATTTTGCTAGAAAGTATAAATCAGTTGAGAATAAAGATCATCGTGAAGGTCATAGAAAGGTTTATGTAGAGTGTATTACCACAATAATTCAGAAGATACAGAATCAGGGAGATGAGAATATACTCTCTGACATTCAACCCCTTCAGGACTTACCTGAAATCAAAACAAAACCAATCAACAAGCTCGAGATTGGATGCAATTGAAAACTAGCTTGAACCGTTAAACAAAAATGAGAGAAGAATTAAAAATCAGATGGGAAGCCCTCACCACAGATATAGGCTTTGGTCGGATTGACAGCCATACTAGACCAGTTAGAATATTGGTGACAGCCAATCCAAGTGCCAAAAGATCAGCTCTTGACTGTGAACTGCAGCATGGATAAGTCTCACATGAATAAGAGCATGGAATATTGAAAGAAATAATAGAGTTTATTCTAAAAGTTATTGAAAAAACATGTAAAAAGCAATAATAAACTTAGAGCAGACTAACTTTAAGGGAGTTCCATAAAAATATAATACATGCCACATACCACTAGAAATCTAAAATAAGCACAAAAACTGGAACTTATATAGCTCCAACAGTAGATTGGCAGGTTGGAAGAGATTGTACTTGTCGAAAGGTGGTAGGATCACCTTAATCAAAAGCACTCTATCTAATTTACCAACGTATTTCTAATCTGTATTCCCAATTCCAGCATGTGGGGCGACCCATATCGAGAAACTTCATCTTGATTTCCTTTGGAGTGGTTTGGGGGATGACTTCAAATTTCATCTGGTTAAGTGAGATAAGGTATGCTCCCCAATCTCTTCTGGTGGGTTGGGGTTGGGAATTAGAAATCTGAGGATCTCAATCGGACCTTACTTGAGAAATGGTTGTGGCGATATAATATGAAACCAGAAGCCTTATGGAAATAGGTGATTGATTTCAAATATGGAGGTTTGTGTGTGTGTTTTTTTTTTTTTTTTTGGGGGGGGGGGGGGGGGAGCACTAGGGAGTTTCATTCCCTTTAGTTTTCAAGATTGCATGTGAGAAAGAAGCTTCAGTGGTTGATTGTATGGAGATATCTGGTGACCTAGTCCAATGGAACGTGAATCTTACAAGGGTGGCCAAAGATTGGGAAGTTGGCAACTTTGAGGAATTCTTTAGTCTTTTTTTTTTTTTTTGATAAGTAATTCTTTAGTCTTCTATACTCCATGAAACCGAGCACTCAAGGAGTTGACATGTTGTGGTGGGTACCCGCAAGTAAAGGTACATTCTCGGTTTGTTCTCTCTATAAGTCTCTCACACTACCACAGAACAATCATTTTCCATGGAGAAGGATTTGGTGAAATAAGGTGCCTCCCAAAGCAACATTTTTTGCTTGGACAACTTCACTAGATAAGATTTTGATGATGGATAACTTACAGAAACGCAGGGTGATCATAGTGGATTGGTATTGTATGTACACAAAATGTGATGAGACTATGGATCATCTTTTACTGCATTTTGAGGTTGTTAAAGCGTTATGGGATGAAGTGTTCAACAGGTTAGAGCTAGCTTGGGTTATGGCCGCCACAGTGGTTGAGCTTTTGGCCAGCTGGACAAATTTAGGAGCTATTTTACGAATCACAGTTGTGTGAAAAATGGTTCCTATTTGTATCCTATGGTACCTATGGAATGAGTGAAATGACCAGACGTTCGAAGACAATGAGTGTTCATTAGAAGAACTTCGATTACTTTTTGTCAAAACTCTATTTCTATGGACCACAACTGTAGATTTTAGTGGCCTTGATTTTCATGAATTCCTTGTTTCCATTTCTTCTTCCTAAATAGGTGTTTACCTCTTGTATACCATCTTGTATACTTGGGCTATACATATTCTTATTAATACAATCGTTTATTTATAATATATATATATATACACAGCTCCAGCAAAAGAAGCAATATGTTCTAGCTGGACTTCAACTCCTCCCGTGTCAGTGCTCTGTGTCCTGTATTCACATTATATTCCTATCTCTCTCTTTCCATAAGAGAACTGGATGAAAACCTAGAAGTTGATAAGTCTGATTACTGCATCAACCTGACTTATACATCTCTCATTCTCTATTATATCTTTATTCTCATTTTTCTACTCTTTGGTTCAAAACATTCAGAATACCTATTCTCATCTTTGAGTAAACACTAAACAGACTATGCAACCTAACTCTGTGTCCACAACACAAATATACTTGCACGTGCACAAATTCAGCAAGAAACCATTAGCTGAAAATCTAACATAGACTCCAGGTTGCTTTTTTTCCAGCTTCTCTATGCCCTTTTTATGAAAATCAAAACCTTTCCATGATGTGAAGAAGTTACAAAAATGAATCCCATGAGGTTTACAAAGAGATCTCACAAAAGTAAGTTCACAAATTAATGTGGCTAAATGTTATTCATTAGATATACTTTATATTAAAAATAGTTTAACAATCTAATGCACCACATTGAGTCACATCAGTATGTGAATTTTATTTTGTAAGATCTATTTGTGAACCAAACATTTCTCTACAAAAATACATCTATTCATGAAGCAAATGAAGTAAGCAGAAACCAGCAATCGAATGCTCCAGCTGATATACATTCTGGTTTATTTGATGTCCAGTATCCTAATGGATCCCAAATAAGCAAACCAACTATTTACCACCCGTAATCTACACCAAGAAAAAGAAAAGCGTGCAATTACACACATACACACGCACGCACACATAGGAGAAAATAACAATTTTGGTTCAAAATGGCTCTAACCATTCATCGACAAGCGCATTCACTAAGTCTGGCTAGAACTCATATACCCAAATTATAATACGCAGTGCCCACAATCACATTGCATATCAATTTCATTCCCTGAATGCGTGCAATATAACGTTGAGCTGCAATTGAGTAAAGCATATTAGAGCCAGAGCAGGGCCAACAAGGCAACAACGAACGCCTACGAAATTGTTCAAACCCCTAGCAAGCACAAGCAGTACACGAAAAAGTGCAGACAATTTCGAAGAGTTTATTGAGAGCATTACCTGCTGGCATCGGCAACCGGAGCAATGCCCGAAACGGTGCGGTTGAGGAGAACAGCCAACAGAGACGCCCCTCCAACGTAAATCGGCAAGCTCCGGACGGCGTCGTCGTTGTTAGAGACCAAATCAGCGACCCAATCCCTCCTTGGCTTTGGCCCTTTATAATCTGCCCGTGAATTTGAAGAGGAAGAAGAAGCCCTAAAGAAGAATAAGAAGCGCGGCAAAGGGGGCTTAGTACGACGACGTAGTTCGGGGCTCCATGGAATCGGATGACAACGGAAATGGAGACTTCCTACTTCCATCGTAGTAAAAGATGAAACAAAATGGTGGGCGTTGGTCTCTTTTTCAGGGTAGGAGCAATGCATTGGATTAGCAAAATCTAATCAAAATCATATTTTAAAGAATATTCGTTAACCAACCGTTTGGTTTGTGAGGTGAGACGTGGTAAAATGAGTCATAAAATATTTTTAGAATAATATTTTTTTAATATTATTATTATTTAAAATTAAAAAAAAATTAAATTATTTATTATATTTTATATAAAAAAAATTATAATAAAAAATAAAATAAAATAAATTGAGAATATTTATACAGATTGGATTAGAGGGTCCTTTCATTTATACACGGGTTGTTTTTTATGCAACTACTTGAATTTGCTAGTTTTGTTAAATTATAAGAAAAAATATTGCATCCTCAACAATTACACCTTAGCTTTACTAGTTATATCAAATTAAGGAAAACACATAAACTTACAGGACTATGAGACGGTCGATTAACAAAGACGAAAATATTAGATTCTTTCTAATTCCTCTTAAAGTCAAAGTTATCTAAATTGTCATTATTAAGTATCAATACCATACTTGGTGACTTTATCAATTTCAATTTAAAGTTTTATAATTTCAGTTTATTTTTAAATTAAGTTATGATAAAATGTTATTAATATATATATTTTATATTTAAAGCATATGATCATCAATTAAATTTTCATGTTTAAGATTAAACTTTCATTTTCTAAATTATAATAATATTATCTTATATATAATTATAATTTGTATTATTATATATATTATATATATAAAATATATATAATATAAAAAATATTATATATAATATTTAAAAGATAATTTAAAATACATATTAAATGGAACTAGTCCGGTCCGGGCCTAAAAAGCCTAGAACGGGAACCGGACCGATTCCGACTGGTTTTTCCATTACGGAAATCAGTTCCGAACCAGACTGGCCCAAAACCGAACAACCGGTCTGGTCTGGTTTTTCCGATTTATTTTACACCCCTAATTTTAAGTGCATGCTTCTTGANTCGGTCCGGGCCTAAAAAGCCTAGAACGGGAACTGGACCGATTCCGACTGGTTTTTCCCTTACGGAAATCAGTTCCGAACCAGACTGGCCCAAAACCGAACAACCGGTCTGGTCTGGTTTTTCCGATTTATTTTACACCCCTAATTTTAAGTGCATGCTTCTTGAAAGTGGATCTCTGGTATGTGGGTGCCATTGATGTTATTTTCATTTTTTTATTTTGTTGATTTTATTTGGGTTTGTTTGAGTGCCATTGATGTGATTTTACTTGGTTATTGATTTTCGTTGTTTGGGTGCCATTGATTTCGGTCATACGTTCTGGACAGTCGAAAGGAAAGGATTAATTAAAAAAAAAAAAAAAGGTTCTGAGGCATTGTTTGGGTGCCATCGATTAATTAAAAAAAAAGGTTATGAGGCATTAATTAATGGATTTCGTTCATACGTTTGGGTGCCATTGATTTTGTTTGAGGGGACTATTATTAGGCAGCTGCAATGGAGTTGGCGTCTGAATGTGAAAGGGAAATTGGGCTCTGGGATGGGTAAGCAAAACTTTTTGCTCTGTAAATGTTTGGCATCTGTTATCATTTCCTCAGGAAAAAAAGATTATGTTTCATGGAGTAATTTACCTGTGTTATTCAAGAGTTGCATTCTTAATCTTATTGACGATTTG
>QEOT01000934.1:259361-283283 GCA_003123785.1 Pterocarya stenoptera | reverse complement strand
TGTTTGGCATCTGTTATCATTTCCTCAGGAAAAAAAGATTATGTTTCATGGAGTAATTTACCTGTGTTATTCAAGAGTTGCATTCTTAATCTTATTGACGATTTGAAAACCAAGAAATGAGGACAGAGATGGTAATTGACAAGTTTGATTGAGGTATGTTGCTGCATTCATTTTGTTTGAGCAAGTGCTTATAGCAGCTGCTATTTGTTTCCATTATTGAGCATCCAGCTTATTTGAGCTGTTGTTTGAGCATCCAACTTATTTCAATTGTTGTTTGAGCTGCCGTTTTCAACTGCTTATTTCAATTGCTGGTTGTTTCAATTACTACGCATCCAGCTAATTTTTTCAATATTTTGTTTAAGCTGCTGTTTGAGCAAGTGCTTATAGCAGTTGCTATTTGTTTCCATTTACTGAGCATCTAGCATATAGATGTCACTGCTGTGTTTTTACAACTTAAATGTCATTACTATTATACTAAAAAAAAATGCTAATCGATGATAGAATCTGTTTTTACATATAAGCTGGAATTATGAGTCTAGATCTGATTTTGTGCAATTATATGCGAATCAAGGATGAAAGTTATATTTGATGAAGATCCCTTCTTCACCACACTATTGCAAAGTGGAGAATAAGGTATCTCCAACACCCTAATAGCTAGCAGATATGATAATATGGTACTCCAAGCACAACGAGATTTGTCTTTCATTATAGAGGATGACAATCTCCTCGTGTCGGCTTAGCTCAACATTAGCATAAATGTTATATGAGTGTTATATATTATAGCAGGCAATGATGAAACTTTTATATTTGGATGTTATATATTTCTGTCTGTGCTATATGTATTCGAATATGCCTCTTATTTGGATGCCTTTGATCCGATAGCCCATGGATTGAGGGTGTTTCCTTCTATTCTTCCTTCATTAAAATTTTCACTTAGATTTGGTTGGTCCTGAAGTTTTCTCGTGTTTTCTCCTAATTATTGTAGTTACCATTACATATGTTTCCTTCTCAAAGTATCTTAGCATATGGCTCCAATGATGGCATGAAATCTTTGAGACCTTATTGTCAATTTGATGACAAGTATAAGCATTTTTTCTGAAGATGCATTCCAATTAATGACTATTTTTTTGTGGATGAGATATTTTAAGCATATTTATGCAACCTTATCACTTGTGTATTTTGGTTTCAGTTTTAAAGTTAAAAACTGTAGAGGAGAGAGAGAGAGCTCCAGACTCCGGAGGTCGGTTTTATAACATGGTCTAGGTCTCAATTTTGGATTGTATAGATGAGATTTTTATTTACATGTGAGATTGTTATATTATAGATTATTAGATTGTGAAAATAAAAATAAATATGATTGTTGGAGGTTATTGAAGATTATGAAAATAAAATAAAAAAGTAATTAAAAATAAAAATTAAATAAAGAAATATAAAAAATAAAAAATAATAATAATTTACTATTATAGAGAGTGTGATGGCTAATTTAACGTAGACTTCAAATTTTGAATGATTATTTAAAAGTAAAAAAGTTACATATTAGTCAAATTTTGAAGAATGAGATGACCAATCCAATACCAATTAAGATATGTAAAATCTGGTAGCGACTCTTCCAAATTGTCTGGAAGTTCTGTATCGGTGGTAGTTAAATACTTTATTTATTAAGATCGTTTGGTTAACAGATGAGATGAGATGAAATGAGATAAATTTAAAATTTGAATAAAATATTATTACAATATAATTTTTTAATATAAGTTTTGTTTTGAAATTTGAAATTTTTGAATTGTTTATTATATTTTGTATGGAAGTTTGAAAAAGTTGTAATGATTATATAAGATGAGATAAGATAAGTCCCCCAAACCAAACAAGGCTAAGTGTCTGGGTTGTTTGGATTGAAAGTCTCTCAACTCATCTTATCTTATCTCATCATTACAATTTTCTCAAACTTTTATACAAAATATAATAAATAATTCAACTTTTTAAATCTCAAAATAAAAATAATATTAAAAAATAATATTTTAATAATATTTTATTTAACTTTCATCTTATCTCACTGTCCAAACCTATCCTAAAATTACCAAGTTTGAGCAAGATAGACATGCATTATATAGTTTTTTAGAAATATTTGATCCTATCATAAAAATACGTTGATAAATTGATATAGCTAGCTCACCGAAATATACTAGATCGTAAATGTCATTGTTATTATAAAAAGATATAATAAATTAAATTTAACCATATAATCTTTACTTTTACAAAATTTTTTCATCAACCTAACATTTCTCATCTTTTTAATTTTTTTGATAACATTAAACGTTTAATAAATATTTTGAAATTTAATTATATATATACTTGTTTCTTTCCTCTTCGATAATCTCATAAAAGGTCTTGGATACACGAGCCTTACTTGGTGATCCCGAGCAATGACTTAGAATACTGGTATTAATTTAGTCAAATGTTAATGCATCTTTAAAATTTGAAAAATATAGATAAAATGAGTTGTATTGGAGTAGTCAAATAGTAGAAACTTCAAATATGAGCTATATTATTTCCATAACTTTCTTTATATTTGGAGATGTACTTTTCTTCTTCAAATGTAATATTTTATTTTAAAATATCACACCTAACTACTCCACAACATTTCTCACGTTTTCCATCTTCAAAAGTGATATATTCAAAAGTGATATTTATTCCAAAATATCAAACCCACGTTTTCGATAATAATTTAAATAAAAATTAAATTATTAATTAACATATAGTTACTGTAGTTGCAAAATATGAAAAAATATTATTATTATTAAAAAATAATATCATATTATTATTTTGACTAATCTAATGTGAGATTATGACTTAAATGATTTTGAATTTATGAAAAATATGTATTTTTAACTAAATTTTAAAGATGACTTTGATGAAACTAATGCCAATACTTCAATTCTTCTTGAGATGTTGTAGAGATGAGTATTGTTTAGTGATCCCAACAAGGACTTCATAACTATTGGGGACAAAGATTGCTAGTGGGTCGGACTGTTTAGGAAATAATTGCTCCAATCATCCAATGGTCGTAAGCGTGCTAAGTATCTATGAGCTTTATTTTACCATTAACTGCAAATCAACTAATGTAATTCTGTCATTTTATTAGAAAATATTTTTAATTTTACAGAATTATCTTTTATTTTAAATAGAGTTGTAAAATAGTTGTCGACTAGTTATAGATTTATCATTTTCCTTTAAAAAATTGGATCAATACTTTTGATGATAAGAAATTCTATTTGTAGTCCTTAGTGGAGGACTGCAAATGCAGTCTCATTACATGAGCAGTCTTTATCTGGAGACTATATGTAGACTAACTCTTTGATGATATATACAATAGAGTAAAAATACCATGTATATCCATTACAACGTTCTAATTACGTTATAAACATTCCTAAACGCTTGTTTTTCATATTACTTCATCAAATATCTTTTTCAATTTAAACTCTAAAATTCGAAGTGGTTCTTAAAAAAAAAAAACTACATACAAATCTTTTTCATAAAATGAAGTTTTATTGCTCAACAAAGGAATTATATCAGATTATTCAAAACAATAGAATGAATACAATCCGAAATATCCTCAATGCCTAACAAATCTTCGTGAAAATTAAAAGCATCTTTGGCAAGCCTATGAGCAACAATATTTGCCTCACGCTTTGCATGTTGTATAGACAAGGTTGAGAACAAATTCAGCATAGCTGGCTTTTGTATCCTCACTCAGTAAACCAATCTGGCTCCGATCACTCATCTCCTTGTTAAGGGCATTAACAACCTGAAGCTCATCCCCTTCAAGTAGAATATGACTGATACCAAGCTTTTGACAAAAGGTCGTAGAAGCGTAGGTCTCTCCTAGAAGCGTATTTGCAGAAACACCCGTGTTTCTCGTTAAGGTACCTATAACTTGTCCTTTAGAATCCCGGACAATGATCCTAATACCAATTTTACCTTTTGACTTGTCAATGATTGTATTCCAATTAACTTTGTCGGTTCCTTCTGGAGGTTTCTCCCAAGACCGAGCCATCTGTAAAGTGTTTGGTCTAAGGTAGGTGAGATAGTCTCGAGCACTCTTAAAAGCTTGTAAATCCTCCAGAGGGGTAGAGCATCTATGAAGGCTCTGCAAATGAACAGTTTCACAGCATTGGGGGCCTTTAATTTCCAAACAGCTTTCCATATCCCATTAGATCTTTGTCCTTTAGATGGTTCTCCTACATATCGATATGTCAGCTCCCTATGTAAATGGTAGTCACTTTTCACAGACGACATGCCAATTTTTTTTAGCAATGTCCTACCAGTTTGTCCTCTCTATCTCCTATATTGATTGGGATACTTTTAGTGAGCTCAACTTATTGAGGTGAAAACATATTGTGTATGAGACTTTCCTTCCACCATTTTATATCACCATCAATTAATTCAGATATCTTGGCATCAACATCTAAACTGGCAAGAGGGGATTGGATCATATGTGTGGATGGTCTTGGAATCCACCTACCATTCCATACTCTTATTTGCCATTGCCAATCTTCCAAATGATACCTTCTTTCAAAAGTTGTTGGCCTGCCATAATTCTTCTCCATTCTAGAAATGATCTGCTTTCAAGATTTGCATTCAAAAAATCTATCTTTGGGAAGTATTTGTGTTTGAAGATACATGCAGAGAGTAACTTAGGATTCTGCACAATTCTCCAATTTTTTTTTTTTGCAAGCATAGCCAGATTAAAGCTCTTGAGATCTCTAAACCCTAACTCTCCTGAATCTTTGGAGAGCCCCAATCGATCCCATTGAACCCACTGAATCTTGGAATGATCCTTATTCTAGCCCCATAAGAATTTCTTCATTAACCTGTCTATTTTCTTGGTGATCGACAAAGGAAGCAAGAAAATCCTCTTGGTGTAAGTTGGAATGGCTTGAAGTATAGATTTTAAGAGGATTTATTTCCCTACTGAAGATAAGAACTTTCTTCCAATTGGTCATCCGAGCCCATATCTTGTCAATGATAGAATGAAAAATAGAAATTTTTGTACCTTTCCACTACAGCAGGTCATCCAAGTTACTTTTCATATGATCCAGCTTTTTTAGCCCTTGCAATCTTCACAATTTTCTTTTAAATATTTGGAGTTGTTTCTGCTAAAAAAGATAGAACTCTTCTATTTATCGAGCATTTGATAAGACTTTTTCATAGACTTCTAATATGTGGATTAAACGGCTCCACTCTAGTGAATTTACTTTGCAGAAAATGAGGCTGTCATAAGCAAACAGAAGATGGTTGATGCATAGGGGGCTCTTTCCAATTGGAACTCTTAAGATAATCCATCTATCATCTGCCTGATTGAGTAGAGCAGTTAGAGCTTCAACACACAAAATGAAGAGATGTGGAAAAATGGGATCTCCTTGTCTAATTACCCTAGAGGGATGAAATGTTTGCTAAGGAGTCCCATTAAGCAGGATTGAGTAGGAAACAATGGTTATATAGTTCATCAAAAGAGTAATCCATCTCTTATCAAAGTTCATCTTGCATATTACTTCTTCAAGAAAGATTCATTCTATTCGTCATATACTTTACTCATGTCAAACTTGAGAGTCATGTGTAAAGAACGTGTCTCACTTCCAACCTGTACTGTCAACCTGCAAGGATCAAAGTTGAGTTGGCCTAATTTGCCTGGGAACGCTCCGATGCTTAAGTCAGTTAAAGTTTCAAAATGATTTAATAATCAAAAGAAAAAATCAAGATCCCCCGGCTATTGAGGGTTACTTGGTATATATAGAGCTATATTATGATGTTTATCTGATGTCGAGTTTACCGGGGCGTGAAGCCGAACTTTTTAGGCGTAATCTTATGGTTGAACTGACCACATATCTGCATGGGATCCCTATCTTTACGTAAGTAGTTATATGCGTACGTTTGCCTCGGTCGGGCTCTCGATACTCCAGCTTTTCTGTTCAACCAAGGGCCCTTTATATTGTAGCTTTTTATATTTGGGCTTGCTTATTGAGAATGGGCTGTTTATCATTATAGACCCTCCACCATGTATCCAGACTTACCTATCATTCGAGTGTTCATTATATTCAAAGTTTCATAAGCCACAAGGATATTATCAGTTATTAATCCACCTCAGACAAAAGCACTTTGGTTGAGGGAGATAATCTTATGTAGAATTTTCTTTAATCTATTGGCAAGGACCTTGGCTACTATTTTGTAGATCACATTACAAAGCCTAATATGTCTATATTCTGACATCTTCTTTGGCTCCTTAACTTTTGGGATGAGAGTGATAAAAGTCACATTGACACTCTACAGAGAACCACCATGTTTGAGGATGTTCAAAACATACTTGCATACTTCCTCTCCAATTGTAGCCCATTTGTTTGATAAATATGTGCTGGAAAACCATCTGGGCCTGGAGAGCTATGTGGGGAAATTTGAAAAAAAAACTTCCTTTACCTACATATCTGTGAAATCTTAAAGAAGTTTGTTATTCATATCTGCTGTTACCCGAGCTTCCAATCTATGAAGACAATCAGAAAAGTTGTTAGGAAGTGATGTGGTAAAACGATCAGCAAAATAATAGTAAATACTTCACCAATCCTTGAGTGATCATTGATTATAAGGCCCTGGTTGTCCATTATTTGATTAATGAAGTTGGTTTTCCTTCTTTAATTTGCATACATATGATAGAATTTTGTGTTCATATCTCTATGTTGCAACCACTTATGTTTAGCTCTTTGCTTCCACTTTAATTCTTCCTCCTCTAGAATTATATCCATATCCTTTTGTAGTTGTTGGACCATTTTAGTGTGATCTCCATCTCCTGTATCTTGTAGGTGAGCAAGTCTTGAGTTTTTCTTTAATGGTTGCCTAGTCTTTGTTGGAAGCACAAGCATTTATTTTTTTAGGACCTCTTTGTAGTGTTGTAGTTTTGTCTTGATGATTGAACATACATCTTCTCTTGTAACTTGCTTGCCCCAAACATTAATAATGGTTTTTGCATAATCCTCTCTCAATGACCAAGCAGTTTCATATTTGAACATTTTGCTTCTTCTCATTGTGCTGTATTTTGTACTTGAGGCTGAAAAATAGAGAGGGCAATAATCTAATTTCTAGGCTGGCATTACTAAACAACTAGCATCATTTAAGGCTTGATGCCATTTAGAGTTAGCAACTGCTCTATCAAGTCTTTCCTTTGTGAAATCTAGATCTCTCTGGTTGTTAGACCATATATACTTCTGACCCTTTGTCCATATGTCACTGAGTGAACAATATTCGAAAGTGTCCCTAAAGGCTTCCATTTGCTTGTAAGGTTTGTTAGTAGCTCCAAATTTCTCATATTGGTTGGTAATCTCATTAAAGTCCCTAACACAAAGCCATGGGATAGCCTCCTCGAGCTTCAGATGCTTGAAAGGATTCCAAATGCCTACTCTTTTTGTTGTATTAGGTTGCCCATAAAAACCAATCACCTCTAAGATAAACCCCTACTCTTCTCGGTAACCTTTGCAATGATGTGCCATTTGGTATAGTTAATCAACTCAACTTCAATTTCTTGTTCCCATAGAAGGGCTAAGCCTCCACTACTACCCAAACTATCCACTGCAAAACAGTGATTAGACTTCAATTTTCTCTCAATATCCTCAATTTTATCTTTGGTACATTTAGTTTCCATGAGGAACATTATGTTGGGGGGTACTTATCCTTATTTAGATGATTAAGGACTCGAATTGTTCGAGAGTTTCCAAACTCTCGGCAGTTTCAACTTAAGAGACTCATTGGCACTGGCGAGGCTGGTGACCAGCCTCTGCCAATATGTCTACATGGCCAACTTTTAAGAAGGTATAAGTATTTCCTACCTTTTTTAGTGGNGGGGGGGGGGGGGGTTTCAACCTTTTTCAAGTGTGGACAACATCAAAGCCCTCACTTCATTAAAGGAATTTTTGTTTCTTGCTCTTCTCTTCCACTTAGTACCCGAGCCTGACTTGCTTTTTGGATCATCTTGTGTTTGCATGAACTCAGCTACCTCATGTAAGGCAAATTAGAATTTCAGTAATTTTTGGAGATTGCTTAATGCTAAGCTCAGCTACCTCATGTAAGGCAAATTAGAATTTTAGTAATTTTTGGAGATTCCTTAATGCTGACAGTTTCCATATGTACTATATCTGAATGAGATTTCTTATTTAAAAAAGATTCTATATTCTCCAGAGATGGCTCAACCATATCTTCCTCTCTTTCCTTTTTGGGCTACTGGCTAGTGATTATACCTTTCGTCTCATTGAGGCAATCAACTCCTGATTTGGGTAGATCCAAAAAAATAAGCAGCCTTATATGGTGTGATATTTGAATTTGTACCCTATTGTGTAGATCCCCTTCCATATTAGCATCTCCTTCCTGTAGGTCTGTCGAAGTTACACTAAAGCTCACTTGACCTCCAGGCTCCATTGGTATGCTTACTGACATTGTTACTATGTTTTTAAGATTTTGCTTGAGCCCATGCACTATATTGATTGTGGTTTTTATCATGTAAAGTCTTGGACAGAGAGGCCTTCAAACAACCAGAATCTCCATATTTAGGCTTGTTTGGGTAGTGAAATTGGATGAAATGAGATGAGATGATTTTAGATAAGTTGAATAAAATATTGTTAGAATATTATTTTTTAATATTTTATTATTTTAAAATTTGAAAAAGTTGAATTGTTTATTATATTTTGTATAGATATTTGAAAAAATTATAATGATGAGATAAAATGAGATAAGATAAGTTGAGAGTATTTCTGTATCCAAAAAGGACTAATGATTCCACATTTAAAACCAAAGTTGGGGAGCCTTTCATATTTAAAAGATAACCAAACCTTATTGCCCTTGAGATTAATAAGGACGCCTCATAGTACAAGTTTGGTGATATCAATCTACACTTTTCACTCTGAGATAAGGACCCATCCAATTCCATCCTTAACTACATTCATAGCTTCCACTGCCCCTATTATCATCCCTACTTGCTCTCCAATGCCTCGAGTCATACCACTAAGTGGTATATTATGAATTTGCACCTATATTGATTCTCTGTTGAAAATTATGTCTTTTAGGGAGCATAAACCATTAAATGGATTGGGATAGAGTAGATTTTGGTTGAAAAACCAAGGTCGCCCATCTAGACTCTATGAATATCTTGTTCATAATGGAATTCTATAAAAAATAGGTTGTCTCCTACCTCTAGAAAATGCACCCATCCTTTTGGCTTCCAAACACTTACCATGGTGTTTTGAAAGCTTTCTTATTGATTAAATTGTCCAGTACTACCAATCCAACCAGAATAAGATTTCCACATCTCGCCATTGCCTCCTCTTCCACTTCCACTTCCACCACCTTAGCTTCATGTTTATCTCCTTCCGTGAGTTTAATGTTTCCCCACACGTGATCTCAAAAGTGTACCCACTCCTCAGCAAAAATAGGAGATCAAACTTGGTCCAAGGCAAAAGAAGAAACTCAAAGCCAGAGCCAGAGCCAGAGTCAAGGCTAGGAGACCCATTATTTTTAAATATTGCATTTTTACATACAACTTTTAAATCTTCCTATATTAGCAGTATTTTCTCCTAGTTAATTTGTCAAGATCATTCCCTCCTTTTATTTAAAAAAGCGTCTTCAAATTTCTGTTTTATCTAATTGCTAAATAAAAACTAACTCTCATAAAATAGATTTTTCTGCCATTATATAAATCTTTAAATTAAAAATTTTGCAAAATGCCAGTTACAATCCAATAGAATTACGAAAAATATATATATAAAAATAATAAAAACAAAAAGCTGTTCACGATCCTCTTGGCAAGGGAGGGTCAATGGATTATGGTTTTCGAGGTAGCCCAAGAGGCTAGCTAAATAAATTATGAGGCTCAAGGTGACAAATTATTCGTATAAGTGGCTATGTTTGGATCTTTGATTGCTCGTAGCTTATCTCAGTTGAGTTTGGTTTTAGACCTCTCCTAACATTCAAATGCGCAAAACTCACCCTAGATGGACATAACACTATTCCTTGATGGAAGATGTCACTACCAAATTGATAAGAGATTCCTGACGTCGTCTCTCTCTTTTTCGCAGTTTCCCTGCAACACCTCTCTCTCTATCCCGTCCTTCTTCTTCCCCGAGGGGTCTGTGATGCTAATAGCCTTCCTTTGGGTAACGACAGTGAAATATAAAATAAAATTTCGGTTTGCAATCGGCAGCCAACACAAATATTGGAATAAAATGCGAGCTTGTTACTGTTGTCTTTTTATTGATAATTATTTTAATTTTTTTTTATAAATTTTGAGTTGATAAAATGTGAGTTGCACAAAAAATAGTGGATTTTTTTTTACATGCATTAGGAGAATTTATGTTTGATTTATGTCATTTATTACTAAAAGATTTAAATTAATTAATTATTCAATCATTACAGTAAGTTTTCAATCATTAGTTGGATTCATATTTTTTTTCAACTTCTCATAAACATATCTAAACTCATCTTAGATGGGACCAACAAAACTTACTCTATCATCTCAACTCACTACTATTTTACAACAAACTCAACTCATCTCAACATATAAACACAACCATTGTTAATTAAATAATCCTATCAAATTAATGTTAATTCATAGAGAAAAGATATTCAATCCAAGATTACGGAATAACACGTGTGATTTTATATCAAAATCAACAAAGGGAAATTGAATCATTAAGCTTGTTTTCTTTTCTTTTTTTTTAAATTCTTTCATGGACTAGATATATTTAGAGAAAGGATTTATACATTTATAGAGTATACAAATTTCGCGCACGTATTTGAAAAAGAAAATGAAAAAGAAAAAAATACCACTCACTTGATAAAACTCTTTCTTAGTGAACCTCATTTTTTTATTAAAAAAAAAATACATGAAACTTACACACTTATCTAGCACAACTCGTATATTTATTTTAATTTTTGCTTTTGGATTTTAGCCTAATATATTTGGGCGTATGGTGTTTTTCTTTGTAATTACTGTAGAATTTCCTTCAATCTTCTTAAGCATCAACGTCACCAATATTCCATAAAAAATAAAAGTCAGAAACCTATAAAAATGTGAATTAATTATCTTGTAATTTTCATTGTAGTAAAACAGCCCGGTTTGGATACCTAATTGAGATACAAACTATCTCATATATGGCAAGTCTCGTCTGGGTATCCAAACGGTCAATGAATGTTTTTATTTCATTTTTGCGTTTTCAGCTTTCATTTACATTTTGAAATTAATTACAGATATAGATAGTAAAAAGTTAAGTGAACAATGCAAAACCGACATAAACAGTATATTAAACAGTACAAAACTGACATAAACTGTAAAATGAACGATATAAAACTGACATAAACAGTAAGATAAACAGTATAAACTGACATAAACAGTAAAAAATTATGTCAACAATGCACTTTTCTTTTCTTTTTTTTTTTTTGTCCATCCCATTTCGAGATCATTCTTTGTTCATGCCTATTCCACTTGCCGAAACCCACCATTTTAATTTTTGGTAGGAATATAGAGTAATTTCAATGAAAAAATATATTTTGAGATATAAATTTATTTATAGTACATTTTTAATTAATTATAAATATTACTTTTTATTAATATATTCATAACTATTACTCAATAATTATAAAATAATTTTCAATTATTAGTGAGACCCATACCTTTATCAAATTTCAAAAAATAAAAACTATCTCATCTCATTTCATTATTTAAACACACAATTTTTTACAAATCATCTCATCTTAACTTAAAAATCTGTTAAGCATGAGATTGCGGATAGGAATATATGTTCAAAATTTTAAATTTTTATATAATTATTATTTAATCATTAACTAAAACACAAAAATCAATATATATTGATAACTTTTACAAATCCTTTTAATTTTAACTATTCACTTTCATAAACTCCAATACAATACTTAATTTTAAAAAATATTTATCTTATCATTTTTCATAACCCAATCTCAAACAAATTCTCAAATATTTACAAGCATTCTTGGTAGGGCTTTGGTAACAATATATTCTCAAAACTTCTCGTAATTTCCTTTTTAAACATTATTTAAATACAAAACATTTATCAATTTCAAATTTTTAATTTTTTTTCATCTAATCATTACTTTATCATTATCCAAACACAAAATGCAATACAATTTTTTTTAGATTTCTAAACAAAACATAAAAAATAATAAATTTTTTTCAAATTTTAAAACAAAGATAATATTAAAAAATCATATACAAACATATTTTTAACTTTATAATATTTTTATTCAATTTTCTCTATCTCATTTTCTAAAACTCAATAAAATATTTTAACTCAAGTTATTTCATTCCTATTTACAAATTATTTTACTACTATTAACATGATTATGTGATATTCTAATTGTCCAAACAAGTCCATTAACAGCAGTTATTGCCTGTTATGTTGTTTTTATTCTCGATTTATCATCTCTAATCATAATATTATTATAATGTACTCTAAGCTATTTTAAACTTAAGTGATCCATATTATAAGAAGATACCTAAATTATATTACTTCAACTGATGATGTGAGAGTATATGATAAATTTACGATGAAGTGTAGTATAGTTTAAGTAAGAAAAGCCAGTTACCTAGATAATTAAAGTTACACTGTTTTTCCTCAGCTAATTAAGCTATATTGAATTGTCTATACTAAGGGTGTAACCAATTCGGTTTGGTCTGGTTTTGGAGAAATTTTAGAACCAAACTGTATATATCAATTTTGAAAATTTAAGAATCGATACGGACCGATTCATCACCAAAACCAAAACTTTCAGTCTTTCCAGTTTCGGTTCAATTTTCTGGTTTACCATTTACACAAGTGACACTATATATGTTTAATATGATAATTTTTTTAATATTAAACTTAATTATGAGAATTTAGTATTTATTATTAACAATTAATAATTCTTTAATGTTCAATTATAGTAGTATAATATGAGTAGTGTCTAACTTATTAGTGAGATTAATAAATTTGAATAATAAGATTATAATTTCGTGTTATATTAATTAGAAATGTAGCATATAATATATATAATAATAATATATATACTGGTCTAATTGGATTTAAACAGATTTTCAAAATATGAAAAATGATACCGCATCGATTTAATTAGGACTGACTTTTAAAAAAAAAAAAAAAACCAATATCATACCAAACCAATTACAAACTGGATCGAACCCATTAGTTCAGTCTAATCTGAGCCAATTCAACCAATTTTTCGATATTTTCTTATACTCCAATCTACACAATCTTCTTTCTCGCGAGTAAGAAGGCAATCAAATTCTTATAAAAATTAAAATTCAAATAATGAAAACCATATATCGATGTTCTTTGATGTGATCATAATTATATACTTTTTAAGTGTTGGAAAGTCCCTTTAGACGATGCCTGGACCCCTCAAAAAAAAACAAAAATCGTAAACGCGTCCTTCAAACAGATTTGAGCCGCAGTCCTACTTGGAATGGGTGTGGGCGCATCTCTGCCTTTACCATATCTTCAACCATTTTTGGCCACAAATGCCAAGGCAAAAATTAATGTCCCATCAAGGAGGATTGTTGCTTGGACTGTGTGTATATATATATATATATATTTTTAAAAGTTCAATCATTCATAAGTTGCACTATTAGGTAAATTAAATTGAATTGAATTGAGTTGAATAGATGAAATGAATTATGCAGGATTATTTAAAATAAATTTAAATGTGTTTAGATATTAATATGAATTTAATACTATTTATGAAAAATTAAAAAAAGGTTGTGGATTTTATGTATAAAAATGTGTTAAATTAAAAAAAATTATAAGTCCCACGTGTAAGGAAGTTTTGAGTTAAGATGAGTTTAATAATTTGAGAGTTAAGTGTTTGAATGTTAAACTCAGTTTAAAATTAGACTGAACTGAATTGATCTCAGCTGAATCTTACAACTAAACGGGACCTAAGCAATTAGGAAGGTATTCTATGTCAATTATACATTCTGTTTCACATAGAACAGCCTTGCCTAACTTGTGGGCAACTTCATTACCTTCACCACATATGTGACTAAAACAACACTTTTCATATCTAGCCATGGTTTTTTGAATATCAGAGATTAGCATTCCAAAATAGATTTCATCCTTTTTCTTCTCTTGTATTGCATTAACCACTATCTTGGAGTCTCATTCCAATATTGCCTTTTTCATTCCCAATTCAAGCCCAAAATTGATTGCTTTAAGAGCTGCAATTATCTCTGCTAGGAGTGGATCTGGAAGTGCTTCCTATTGCTGCCTCGAACTTGCTAGAAAAATTCCCTTCCTCGTATCTTACAGCAACTCCTATCCCTATTTTACATTGCTTTGAGTTAGCTGCCTCAAAGTTGCTTAGACTGGTTGATTGGATGCCTAGCGATTTCGTGGATAAAGGCATCAACTACCTAAGTGGACATTACATGCATCTTTCTTTATTAACTTTAAAAAAGAAAAGAAAAAAAGAATGATATGATCAGATGCATCTTTTACCTTTGCTTTTCAGGATCACACTCATCCATGCCGTACTAATACTGATATATCAAGTTTAAAAATGATTAATTTAACATAATCTTTTTTTTTTAATATATAAAAGTATCTCATTCTAAAAAGTCTGAAAAAGGGATCTCATTTTTATAAATAAAATCTTTTTTTTTTAATAACGGATCTATTTTTTACAAAAGATTTATATAAAATTTATATATTTAAAACTTGTCCATAATATTACTCATCAATTCATCGTATCTTTAGTTAAAATTTTGTTACAAAATTAGTATATAAAAAGAATTAAATTCATTTTATATAATTAGTTAACGTCTTCAAATCTAAAAAATATATATATATTATTCCAACTTTTGGTCAAATTATTACTCAATTATTATCAAAATACAAGAATCAAAACAGATTTTACAATATTTAAAATAAGACAAATTCTACACGAAAGTTTACATCTCTATTTCATTTTTTTTTTTATTCAATTTTTTAATATTTTGATTTTATTTTTAATTTTTATTTGACTTATATATTTTTATTTTATGTATATAGGATTAAATTATATATAAAAATATATTGCAAATATAAAAATTTCTGGTTTAAAATCTGTATATAGGACTGACACTTTCCATTTGTCATGAGCTAGTTGGAGGTAAAAAAAGAAAGAAAAAAAAGTAAAGAGAAACGGAAAGACAAAAAGGCATCCATTCGAGCAGTCCCACCACGACAAGACACAGCCACATACAAAGGTTGAGGTGAAGAGTTGTGTCGCGCACAGTGTACTGTGTAGGTGGTAGGTGGGCTCCACTGTCTTTGAATGCCACCAGAGAGTCGCAGACAAGGAGACAACCATAATCTTCCTTACCCCAAAACAGACTCAGAACGAATATGCCATTTTGACGGTCCACAATCGTTTTTGCTACTCCACCATATCCCCTCCCTTACATTTCCGCCAATCATATAATTTCCAACCTCTGTTTAACTTAATAATAAAAATTTAACTTCTCGCAATCCAATTATTTAAACCTAATCAATAGGCATGGGATTGTTGGAACAGCATGCATGTGATTCAAACCTCGTCCACCCAAATTTTTCACAAGAGGCTGTTTTATTGGTGGAAACCTTCAACTACTTTGTACCATTACAGAAACTTGTTTCTTAACTATTACCCGCTTTTTTAGTGCATAATTCAAGATTAATGACTCTTTGGTTAGAAATCATATGAAAATTAAAAATTAAATAAAATATTATTAAAATATAATTTTTTAATATTATTCTTATTTTTAAATTTAAAAAGTTAAATTATTTCTATATTTAATGTGCGAGTTTAAAAAGTTGTAATGATTATATGAGATAAGATAAAATGGTTTGGTTTGTGGAACATAATCTCTCATATTGGGTCTTGTTTATTTTCAAGATTAAAATTCAAAACTTTAAAAATTTTGAAAACATCCCATCTCATCATTACAGCTTTATCAAATCTCCATATAAAGTAAAATAAACAATTCAACTTTTTCAAATCCTAAAACACATATAATATTAAAAAATATATTCTAACAATATTTTATTCAACTTTTCAACTTTAATCTTATCTCAACTCATCTCATCTCTGAAAACAAACGAGGCATAAATAATTCTTAATTTTAAATGATTATTACCGTTATTAAAATAATATCTCAACTCATCTTATATCATATCATTCAATTATTATAAATTTTTTAAATTCTCACATAAAATATAATAAATAATTTATTTTTTTTCAAATTTCAAATAAAAATAATATTAACAAGTAATATTATAATAATATTTTACTCAACTTTCAATTTTTATTTAATCTCATCGAACTCGATATCCAAACCTCTCATATTCTCAATAATTCTTCCTTTTAAATGATTATTATCGTTTTTAGATGTAATCCATATAAACCATAAGACTCATTTGAAAAAAATTATTTACTTTTATTATAAATCTTATATTCTTTTTCAAAATGTTTGAACGAGATATTTTGCAGCAATAAACTAATAAGAAATGTTACACAGCTGCCTACACTACATACTACACATCTTCTAATTTTTTTAATTTTATTATATTAAACTAATTGAGTTCTTCTGCTCATCTTTCCTATACTGCATACTTGATAAGAAAAAAAAATTAAAGTAAGTGTGTATTATAAGAATGATTAGTAGAATTATTCTAAACTTATATAACTAACTGAGTTTTTCTGCTCATTTTTCCTACATCACATACTTGATAAGAAAAAAAATTAAAATAAGTGTTTAGTATAGGAATGATGTGTGGAATAATTCTAAATTTATATAAATCATGTTATTCATTGGAAATAGCATAATGACATATCTATTTTACCTGTTAAATATAAAATAAATAATTATTCTATTTGTGCAGAATATTTAGTAAAATATTTAAATGACATAACATTTAAAAACAATCATTTTAAAATTTAAATTTTATAAATCAAATTTTACTATTTAAATAACATAAAAACCAACTTTGAAATTGAGAATGGAACTTTTGAAGATAAAATCACGATGGAGATGTATAGCTTAACCTCCTACAATCATCTTATCTCATACAAACAGGACCTTAGTAATAGTATTAGGTAGCCGACAAACGTATCTTACGTTATCTATCTCGACAATAACATTCTGGAAATCACTATAACATTTGGCCTTGTTTACATCGATGCGGAGGACGTGTGACAAAAATGGACGGTCCAGGTTAATGATCTGGGAAAGTTGGACCAGTAGAGTAAATATATTAAGGCTCCTGCTGTTGCAGAAAGGCATCCATGCAAATACAGAGAAGCAAAGACCCCGACCTCTCAGTACTGCTATATTAACCAGGGTAGCCCCCGTTGCATCTTTTCCGTCTCTTTTGAATATCTTCCATATTGCGCGGACTGAGAACTCTTAACTACTATTGTTCTCTGCACTGCTTATTTTGTTTATTTGGTTTCTTGAAACCGATCGATTGAGCTTTGATCAGTGAATACGAAGAAGATCATGTCTCCTCGCGCGTGCGCGGACGCCGGCGGTGTAGATAACGGGATCATGCTGTTCGGCGTGCGGGTCACTGAGGGAAACTCGTTCCGGAAGAGTGCCAGTATGACCAATCTCTCGCAGTACGACCAGCAACCTCAAGATTCCAACGTCGAGGCGGGCTATGCCTCCGATGACGTCGTTCCCTCCGGTGGCGGCCGCGAGCGCAAGAGAGGTACTTTTTTTTATTAGGTTTGATCGGGTTTACACTTTTCTTTTTGGATCTTTCTTTCTGATTTTTTTTGTATTGGTTTTTGTTGTGTCTGTGTGTATATTTAGGGGTGCCGTGGACGGAGGACGAGCACAGGCTTTTCTTGCTGGGTTTGCAGAAAGTAGGGAAAGGAGATTGGAGAGGGATTTCACGAAACTTCGTGAAAACAAGAACTCCAACTCAGGTGGCCAGCCACGCTCAGAAGTACTTCCTCCGCCGGACTAACCAGAATCGGAGACGCCGGAGATCTAGTCTCTTTGACATCACCGCCGATACGGTAATTAATTCATCTGAAAAGAGAATTGATCTTTCCAAATTACACGCCATGATTGGTTTCGACCACCCAAATAATGAATCCCAACGAATACTAATTTCCCAGCATTTTTATTGTTTGGGCAGTTTCCGGGTTCCTCAATCGACGAAGATCAAGTTTACCATGAAACCGTGCCGCTACTGAAGCCACAGCCACAGCTAAGCCATAATCTCGGCGGATTCCCGATGCCTAATTTTCCAGTTGCGCTCGCTCCTTCGGTGGCACCACTTGCCGTCGAAAATCCACTGGAAAATCTTTCGTTGGGATCCAGCAATCATACAAGGACGTCAAGCAAGCCAATCAGGCCGACACCGATTCTTCCAGTGCCTCCGTCTTCGAAAATGGCTGATCTTAATCTGAACCAGAATACCAACACGGACCCCAGCTTGCCTCTATCACTGAAGCTCTCCACAGCATCGTCAGACGAGCAGTCACCTCAGGCGACACACTCGTCAACTTTTCAGGCAATTCCCGGCAATTTCAGCAGCAGTACTACTGGAGATAGTATTATCAGTGTTGCTTGAAGAATATATGCTAAAGTCTATGCATACTGTAAAGGTTGCAGATTCGAGTAGGGATTATATATGATAAAACATAATTCAATTAGCCAAAAAATAAAAAAAAAAAGAAAGAAAAAAGAAAGATATTAGGTAAGAGTAGTAGGTGATCAGATCCTTGTTTGTACAGGTTTAGAGAAGATTTAGGGGAATGGGATGTCGTTTTCATGAGCGTGGTGGATATCTTGTTTGAATTTGTCTATCTTTGTTGCTTTTTGGAGTGAAATGATAGAGCACCAGCTACCCCAATCCTGTTATCTCTTCTGCTGCTTTGTTGGAGCTTCAACTAGGCAAAACTGTATCTGAAAGTTGAATATTCTCTTTATCTGATCATCCTTCCTACCTCTCTCTCTCTCTCTCTCTCTCTCTCTCTCTCTCTCTGTATATATATATATCTCCTATATTCTATCATGTAAGTAATAAAGATGATATAATAATAATGTAAGTAATTTCTTGATCTAAACTTTTAACGAGAAGAGTCCTTTGTCACTACTCACTATTGATTTCAAATATGCAAGGGTGAGTTTGTTGGCCTATAAACTTCCGAAAACAAAAGATTGGAAGTAGAGGAAGAACAACGTGTAGGCTCAATGTTGACAGGTCAAACCTTCCACATTAAGTTGGTCACCCCTTTTTCTTTAATCAGCTTATATTTCCAATCCCTCCATCTGAATTAATGAATTCATTAGCCTGAATGCCCAACATCACCTTTTTCTTTTAAAAAAAATATTAAAAAGAACAGAAAAACACATTGGAACTTGCGTGTTTTAGCGTTAAGATCTATATCTAGAGGGTTTGAGGGAAAGAAATTTACATATTATTAGCTATAATTTGTCTCTTTGTTATAAGATGAAGGAAGAGAGAAGAAGATAGAGGTGAAGTACCAGAAAGAATATTGATGTATATGTTGTACCCCTAAGCAATTTTTATTGAATAATGATAGACTTAATACCTCCTATCACCGGTCTACTACTTATCATTATTTCTTTTAGGGTGAGTTTGGATGTTGAAGTGAGTTGAGTTGAGATAATAAAATATTGTTAGAATATTATTTTTTAATATTAAAGTTGTTTTGAGATTTGAAAAAGTTGAATTGTTTATTATATTTTGTATTGAAATTTGAAAAATATGTAATGATGAATTGAGATGAATTTAACATCCAAACGCAGCCTTAGTTTCTTTCTTTTCGGTTTGCACGCTCAGAAACTCTCCACACCATTCCTCTGCACTCATCCGTCAGAAACTTGCCTGTCAAAAACTCTGCTATGCACTTCTCTGCTTATAAAGAGGAGACTAACCTTCGATGATGTTATAACCCAAGTGCATTAATTCATATTGTAATTATTTAACGTTAGTCTCCTCTTTATAACATCATGGATAATTAGTACTTAGGTTATGTTTGGATATTAAGGTAATGTCAGATGACCTATGAATAGTAGTGAAAAAATAATGATAAAATATTAAATAGTAATAAAAAATAATGATAAAATATTGAATACTAATGGAGTGATCCACTATCCAAACATGGAAAATGCTAAATTAATCCATGATTTTGCTCTCTCAATTTGAGATCACCTTAGTACTATTAGTGAAGTTGTGTATTTTTTTTTCTTAATGATTAAGAACGTTAAAAAACTATATAAAAACAAATGATATAAAAAAAAAAAAAAATTGTACCAGCGCCGCTGGGCGTACCCGCTAACTGCATACCCAAACATAGTCCTCTTTATAAGTAGAGGAGTGCAAAGCAGAGTTTCTAACAAGTAAGTTTCCGACGGATGAGTGCAGAGGAGTATAGGAGTGATGCGGAGAGCTTCTGAGCGTGCCGCCTGAAAAGAAAGAAACTAAAAAAAATATTAGTAGTAGACCGGTGACAGAGGTAATAAGTCTATCATTATCCATCTTCATTTATTTGCCATCATAACTTTTTATTTATTTATTTTATATGCTTGTCTTGTCTCATCGTCATTTGTTTTTTAGTTTGGATTAGAGGGTATTGCCAAGTACTGAATTATGTGTCACTACTCAATCTATTGTGATATATGCATGCCAATCTCTATGATTTATGTTTTCCTATTTATCTTTTAGGTTTACGCATTGAGTGGAAGTGTAAAACACATAACTTCCACAAACATTCCTCTCCTGTATAAAAACCATCATCCCAAATTGATAAGATCTTTGACTAGCACTGTTCATCCGGGCCGGGTTTTTTCCCGACCCGGTCCGGAACCCGGATAACCGGGTTCCGGTTACGGGTTCCGGCCCGGATGTAATCCGGGCCGGTACCCGCATGACTAAACCCGGGTCTACCCGGGCCGGGTACCGGGTTTGAAACCCGGTACCCGGATTTGAAACCCGGAACCCGGGTTTAAGAAAAAACCCCTGCATCAAAACGATGCACTTCGTCTGGACTCAAAAAAACCCCTAGACTTGTCTTCATCACCGATTCTCGTTTCTGATTTCTCCATCCCTTGCGCCGCAGCTCAACAGCTCAGCAATACCGATTCTCATTTGTGATTTCTCCATCCGATTCTCATTTGAAACCCGGACTCTCTCTCTTTCTCTCTCTCTCTCTCGTCTCACTCAGGCACAACAGCACAGCAGTACCGAGAGGTTTAGGGTCTGTAACGTCGTCCAAAACTGCATGTAAGACTTTCTTGAATTCTTCCATCAATTGCATCTGTTTTTGTTAATTATGTTGATTTGTTTTGCTGTTCTTGAATTATTTTGTTGAAGATTTCTGGGTTTGGGTTTGCTTATTTGTTTCGGTGATTTGGGTTTCTGCAAGGAGATGCCGACTTTCAATTTTTCTTTAATCCCTTAATTGTTAGCACTAATACATTTCACACACTGTCTTTTTCCTTCAGGTCTTCATTTGATTTGCACTATGTTTATTTCCCCCAACTTGGAAGAAAAAAAAAGGGCCTTTCCTTGTGAGAATAGAAAATGCTCGACAACTGATTTAGCATATTTTAAGTATTTTTTCAATCGATTAATTAAATATAAAAAAATCACTCAAAAGTATAACACATTAGCTAGTTTATATGACCCAAAATGAGAAAATTCAGGATGAACAACAAAATTCCTCTAAAATGTTTCATACAAACATAAATATTGCTATGACCCAAAGGGGAGGGGAAGGGGGGAGTAAGAAAGAAAAGCATCCCATCTATCTGATGTGCTTCATGATGTGCTTCCCCGACTGGTTCCCTAGCTGCAAAGCAAAAATCTTCACGTACACTTCAATAATTTGCAAGGCCTAGTGATATATATGATTCATATAATATGAAGTGGTTTTGAATTGGGATAGAGTTTGGGAGTGGAAGCGCAATGAGAAAAGATGGATTTCTTGGGCTGATCATGACAGAGACAATGACTGATTTATGCCATTAATTGTCTTATCTCCATATTTAGTATAAAAAAACTCAAGATCTTAACACTATAGTGGGAGACAGAATATCAATTGTCCCAATAAAATGCTTAGTAATTTGCCATCTAGCTAGGGCGTGAAGTCACATGTATACTACTCATCTGTCAAGAGATACAGCTTAATTTATATTTGATTAAATTTTGGGTGATAATTTGTAACTCTATTGTAACTCTACCACGGTCCACGACCGAGAGCCTCGCAGTCTATCGGTTTGGCTCTGCTATCCATTCTATCCCCAGCATTACCTGACACTTTCGATTCTTGAAGATACCAGAGCACCTTAGAAACTTCAATATCAGATGCGTTCAGCATCTCTGTGTAGAACACAGAAGCTAAAAAATCTTTGGTTAGTAATCAATCTCGGGTGGTTGATATAATTTTTTTGCATAAAATTTGCATGAATTCAACCACCAAAGAGGGCACTGTACAGAACATGTTTCCCATTTAAGTTTTCATTCTTTCATATTCATTTGCAAAACTATTCACGCGGTTTCTACTTAGACCATGGATTGGAACTCAAACTTCTACTGTGATACTTGAGGTTTAGATCAATTTGAGGACATTGACAAGTTTTTCACAAATAATTATCCCGAAACTCAAAGCTTCTATTTGCATGTGGTGAAATAGAGGATTCTACTTGCCCATAAAAACCATGTCCAACGGTCCCATGCTACTTCTCCGGTGGTAGATTGTTAAGTCCTGAATTTGATACTTGACACAAAATCCTCGACTAATGCAGCCACTGTACTTGTACCCTACTACGGCAAAGTGGATGCCCCCCCTACTCAACCTGCATGCATGCTTTGCCATCAAACATATATTTGGAGTACTAGATATATATATTTTATTTTCATTTCATTAAATAAGAAGTGACACATTTATTATCATTAAATGATTATTTATTACATGTTTCTTTATTATTTAATAGTTATGAAAATATCACATACTAGTAGAAGAAAAACAATGGGAGAGAATATTTCGTGATGCAACAAATATATAATTGCGGCAGTTTTAGGTACGAGAGGAAAATTAGTCCAATGTGCTGGCTTTTCTATTAATTACTAGGATTCAGAAACCAATCGTATATAACCAAGCACTTGTTTCAACTTTTCTTTTTATATCTATATATATTGCATGTTGACTTCAATATTTGCAACTAGAACTCACTGCAGCTTGACTGCCTCAATAATTCATAGTCGTTCTTTTTTAATTGAATGCTAGTACGTACGTACGAAAGGTTTTAAAACACTCATCTTATATATGGTCATGGCCAGGGACTGCAAACATGTACAAAATTATACGCTGTTGTATTGCAGACTGGTCATGGTGGTTGATTATTTATTTTGTTATATTTGATTATTAGTGTTTGATTATTTATTATATTGTGTTTTGTGGTCTTTATTACTCAATAACAGATGGAAGAAGATTCTATGAGTTGTAATGTCAGTACAACCCAAGGGGTTGGTGGTGACTCTTCGTCTATTCCACTGGATGTGGATGACCATGGGAGTCTTCCAACCCCTTCATCCACATATACACAACAACCTACCCATTCCATCCCACCTTTACCCAAGAAATCGAAAAAACCACCTAGTAACCAATCGGTGGTTTGGGAACACTTTACTAAGGTGCAATCTATTGACCATGATAACCCAAAAGCTCAGTGCAATTATTGCGCTAAGCTATACAGTTGCCACTACAAGAATGGCACTTCATCTATGATACATCACCTCCAGAATGCATGTGAAACTTCCCCTCTTAGACATAAAGGAGTTGGAAAAAGTCAATCATCTAGTGTTAAGA
>QEOT01000934.1:236717-257290 GCA_003123785.1 Pterocarya stenoptera | reverse complement strand
ATAATTTTCAATATATCAATAGTTGACACATAAGTATGATTTGTTATATAAGTAAAAATTACAAATATAAATAAATAACATTTTCCTTTTGTCAATAATTGTACGCTTGCCTTTCTTACAGAAGTCAATAATTAGGTTCACCACCAACATCTTGGATTTCTCAGCAATTTATGAACTTCAAGTTTAAACTGGTTTCTAGAAAAGATGAGGTGATAGCAGAAAAATAACGAGGGAGAAATTTAAAGAGGTAGTATTATTGTGCCTTTCAAAAAAGGGAGAACAATGAAAGTCAGATTCTTCTGCTCAATTCTAGTAATTTGGTGGGCGTTAAAGGCTTGATTACAGCCAAAGATGCTCATGCAAAGCTATTTGGCCGGTCTCCATGACTTGTACATATGGTTAAAGTCATGATGTATGATGCTTGCACAGCATAAAATTGTACAAATAATTTTGCTTCTATAAATTGAATTCTTGTTATAGAAAAGGACAAGAACAACTTATCCCTATATAACAATGACTTGTACTCCTAACTTTTAATTATATATTAATGTTGGGCAATAATCAGATCAAGATAATATCTAATTGTCTTAATCAAAATATTTGATTTTCATAATTATTAAGATATTATCTCATCAAGATATTTATCTTATCCGATCCCTGTTAATTTTTCAATAAATGAGGACATATATATGTCTTGCATTCAAGTCACCAAAAATAATTTAGATGCAGCGCTTAAAATCTTTCCGCTATCGTTCTTTGCCAACTGATCTCTCTTTCATCTCATGTTCTATTATATTTGAGTTACTGTCATGTTCACTTCATCCCTCAAGAGGACTGAGACAAGGGGATCTTCTGTCCCCTTATTTGTTCATAATCTGTACTGAAGGTCTGAGCCAGCTCCTCATAAAATTAGAGCATAAGGGTGATATAAGGGGAATAGCTGTGGCTAGAGGGGGACCGAGATTAATCTAAGTACAACACCTTTAGATGCATTAAGGAAAGGATGTGGCAGAAGATACATAATTGGAAGATTCTCAGAAGCTAGCAAGGAAGTGCTTATTAAGGCTATCTTACAAGGTATCCCTAGATACCCAATGAGTGTCTTTAAACTTCCTAGGAAGTTGTGTAGGGATATTGAGGCAATGATCTCAAGCTTTTGGTGGTGTCACAATCAGAAAGAAAGAGGAATCCATTGGAGGAGTTGGGCAAAGATTGGCGTTTCAAAGGCTAAGGGTGGAATGGGGTCCAAAGACACTGAGGATAGGTTTGGGGGGTGAGATGTGAATTTTGTGTTTTGTTTTAAAGTTTAAAATATTATTTTTTAGTTTTGAGATTTGAAAAAGTTGAATTGGAATTTGAAAAAGTTATATTGAGATTTGAAAAAATTGAATTGTTTATTATATTTTGTATGGAAATTTGAAAAAGTGTAATGATAAGATGAGATGAAGATGAGAAATCTCATCTTGTCTTTGCCCCCAAACCTATCCTGAATGTTTTAATAGGCTGGGGGATGATGCAAGAACTCTATTCACTAGCAGCTTGTATATATAAAAGAGAAGTACTTCAAAAATTCACAGCTTCTTGAGGCCATGCTAGGAAACTCTCCATCTCTAATCCGGAGGATTACTTGGTCTGTGAGGGATGTTTGAAAGATGGATTAAGGTGGAGAGTGGAGAATGGGCAAAACATAAAGATCTGGGGTCAGAAGTGGTTGCCAATGCCTACCACACATATAGTACAATCACCCATCAGAATCCTTAATGCTGAATCAAAAGTCTGTGAGTCAATTGATGATGTGAGAAAATAATGGAAGGAAGACGTGGTTAAGGAAATTTTCCACTTAGAAGAGGCTATGCAAATTTGTATCATTCCTATTAGTTGATCTGGGGCAGCTAATAAACAAATATGGAGCTTTACAAATAATGGTAAGTTTATAGTAAGAAGTGTTTATTATGTTGATTTGCAGAGAAAGAAGGAAAGTAAGGGTGGGACATCTTACAATGGTGAAGAGGCAGAACAATGGAAACAACTATGGACTTTAGATGTAGTAGGAGTAATTTTTTTATGGAAAGCTGCCAAGAATATCCTACCAACAAGAGTAAACTTTTATAATAGAAGCATTATTAATGATCCTATATGCCCAATATGCCAAAATGAAGAGGATTTTTTGATCCATGCCCTTTGGAGCTATCCTGTTGCTTCTGATGTGTGGGCAGAAAATGCAAGCCCTGTTAAGAAATGGAAGTCCAATGGTATGAAGTTTGTTCGGGTGTGTATTGATATGTATAGACTGTTAACAAAAGAAAAATTGGAGGAGACAATGGTAATTATGAAAAGAATCTAGGCTGGAATAAATGAATTTATTTTTTAAAACAAATTCACTATCCCTGGCAAGGAAGTCTGCGGGAACAGAACCAAATCAACGTCTCGTTGGGAGAAATCCACACCATAGTTGGGGGTCTCACTAGAGGAGGTGAATTCGCATTTGGCAGAAAGGCTTACGCCCAAAGGAAGAAATAGGAGGAAATCTTCAAAGTTGGGAGACCGCCCAAGCAGGCTCAAACCCAAAAGACCCCAATAGTTCTTTTGAAAATGCAGACTGCGAGGGAGTGATCTATCCACACAATGACGCCCTGGTGTTGACGATGCTGGTGGCCAATTACACAACAAGAAGGATACTAGTGGATAATGGCAGTTCAACCGACATCCTCTTCTGGGAGGCATTTGCCAAGATGGGGATCGGTGAGGATAGGTTGCAACCATTTCCAACGCTGCTGAGGGGATTTTCTGGCAAAACGGTACAGTCGCTGGGATCCATAACGCTGCCCTTTATCGTTGGAACGGGAAGACTCATGGCAACCACCATGGTGGACTTCCTTATGGTTAAGGCCCACTCCTTATACAATGCCATCGTTGGATGGCCAACGCTGAATAACTTAAAACTAGTGACCTCGCCGTACCACTTAAAGATGAAGTTTCCAATAGATGAGGGCATATGAGTGGTGGCGAGGGAATGCAATGTGCAAGAGTTAAGAGGCAAGGAGCATAGCGAGCCTAAGCTGGAGTAGCGGAGGGACGGAAAGTCAGCCCCTTCTTGTCTAAAGGAGCCCAAAGGTCATCTGAGCCAAAGTCGAATGAGCTAGCAGGCCAAAACGCTTCAGAACGGGTGGGAGTTGCCCTTTCCTCTTGTATTCAATGACTCACCATATAAAGAACCAGTGATGAGATTAATAAGAAGTGATGTTTGCGTTTGTGAGTATGTGTATATGGTTGAGTGATACGACAACCCTCTTGCCACCCAGCACGATCAATTCCAGATCCCATTTGATTTTCTAGGTCGATGCTCCACGCTCGAACCACGATGGTTAAAGAAGGGAACACCTCTCCTAAGTGTCTCAATCTCTCCTCGCCACCTAGCATGGTTGATTCTAGATCCCACCTGATTCCTTAGGTAGATGCTCGTCGTTTGAACCTCGGTGACCAATCACCACCTAGTGCGGTCTATTCCAGATTCTGCCTAGTTCTCTAGGTCGATGCTCCGCACTCGAACCTCGATGACCAATGGAGGTAAGACCTCTCCTAAGTGTCATAGTCCCTCCTCGCCACCTAGCGCGGTCGATTCCATATCCCACCTAGTTCCTTAGGTCGATGCTTCACGTTCGAACCTCAGCGACCAATTGCCACCCAGCGCAATCGATTCCAGATCCTATCGATTCTCTAGGTCGATGCTCTGTGCTCGAATATCAGCAGTCAAATGAGGGAACACCTTTCCTAAGTGTCCCAGTCTCTTCTCGCCGCCCAATGCGGTCGATTCTAGATCCCGCCTGGTTCCTTAAGTCGATGCTCCATGGTCAAACCTCAGCGACCAATTGCCACTCAACACAATCGATTTCAGATCCCGCCTGGTTGTCTATGTCGATGTTCCATGCTCAAAGCTTGACGATCAAAGGGGGAACACCTCTCTTAAGTGTCACAATCCTTCCTCGCCATCCAGTATGGTCGATTCTAGATTCCACCGGGTTTCTAAGGTCAATGCTCCGCACTCGAACCTCGGCAACCAATCTCCACCTAGCGCGATCGATTCTAAATCCCACTTGGTTTTCTAGGTCGATGCTCCGCGCTCGAACCTCGACGATCAAATGAGGAAACACCTCTCATAACTATCTCAATCCTTCCTTGCCACCCAGGGTAGTCGTTTTCAGATCCAGCCTGGTTCTTTAGGTCAATGCTCCGCGCTAGAATCTTGGTGACCAATCACCACCCATCGCGGTCGGTTCCAAATCCCTCCTAGTTCTCTAGGTCGATGCTCTGCTCTCAAACATCGGCGGTCAAAGGAGGGAACACCTCTCGTAAGTGTCCTAGTCTATCCTGGCCACCCAGCGCTGTCAATTCCAGATCCCGCTTGGCTCTCTAGGTTGATGGTTCGCACTTGAACCTTGACGGTCAAATAAGGGAACATCGCTCCTAAGTGTCCTAGTCCCTCCTCTCCACTCATTGCAGTCGATTCTAAACCCCACCTGGTTCCTTAGATTGATGCTCCACACTCAAACCTCAGTGACCAATCGTCACCCAGCGTGGTCGATTCCGAATCCAACCTAGTTCCTTAGGTTGATGCTTCACTCTTGACCCTTAGCGGTTAGTCACCAGTCAATGTGATCGAGTTCAACTCCCGCTTGGTTCCCTAGGTCGGTATCCCATAGGCATGCACACACGTGATGGACATGCTGCGGTGAAGAAGACTCAATCGAGCCTTAAGACGGAGTAGGGCAAGGGATATATATGAAAAAATAGAGGTAACAGAAAAAGGAAACCCGTATTCACAATCACACAATGGAAGAGTGCCAAAAATCACATTTATTATAGTTCGGATGTTACAAAATACAAAGCCCTCTACTCTCAGGCAGGGTGAAAAATAACATTTACATAGTTAGGGACAAGAAGTCAGGTCGGGGAAGGTGTCATACATCAAGTTAGGACCCAAAGACTCAAGGGAGTCGCGATCCTCCCAGGTAGGCATGAATTGAGCTAGATCCAAAGAGTCGAGATTGTCGCGGGGGTTCGCCCCCAAGTGTCCCTTCCCCTTTTTAATCATTGGGAGTACCCGCAACCCCAAGCCTTGTTACGAAGCCGCTTGACCACAGCCAGCTAAGGGGTGATCCTGGTGAGTTTGTCATTGACAATGGCAAGCTTGGCCTCCATCTTCTCCACCCATTCCTTCCGGGACCTCATCTCTTCCTTAAGCTGTAGTTGAGACTCCCACAACTTTACGTACAGATTCTTAGGCTAATCTTTCTCTCTAGAGTGCATCATTCTTCACCACCAACGTGTCCTTCTCGGATCAGAGTTCCCCGATGCAAGTACCCAAGCCACAACGAACTTCTTCAGCTTCTACCAGCAAGGTAATGCAGTTTAGGCAGCACTGGTGGGCCTCCCTCACCTCCTCCTCCAGGCAGAGTGGTCGCACTTGGTTTAGGCAGTTGCCCTAGCGGCAAACTCAAGACGAGATGTTTCTTGCCTTTGTGCCTCTTTGTCCATGCGGAGGTCAAACTCCTCCTTACGAAGGTCCTTGATGATCTGCCACAAATACCCCATTTTCGGCTTTGATCTCGTCAAATGTCTTCTCAGCATACTCTAGTTCGGCCTTGAGCCAGAACATCTCGTGATACACCCACCCTCCCAAACTGCGCAAGGCCTCAACCTCATTCTCCACCACGGCCCAACCGTCCAAGACCTAGGCTATAAGGAACTCAAACCCTGCTAAACAAAATTAGTTAAGAAGCGAAAACATGGAACCAAACAAGTATGTGGACCAATATAGGAGAAGAAGCTCCACCAGGAAGAAAATGCTACTAAGTGAGTTAGCCATCTCCCGTATCTCCTCAACCCTAGTCCCAGTTCCTAAAGGGTAAGAGAAAGAAGCGCCATCCTCGCTTTGAGGCACTGAGCCACTGGGATGCTCGAGAGTAAAGGCCTGAGGAGCGTTTGACGCATGCATTGTTGAAGGTTCCCCTGCCCTTACATCATTGGCCGCCCCCTCTTCCGACTATGAGAAGGATTGTCACCCGTGGAACTAGCTGACCGAGAAACCTTGTCGGAAGTTACGGAAGAGGAGACATCTTGCTTAACGGATGAGCCAGTTGAGGATGAGGATGTTGAAGACCCATCCTCACTCAGCATCACAGGATCTCGATCATGGCCGAGTGCTCGCACTGATTGCCTGGCAGGGTGGTGGGAATGTCCTGAACGAATGGAGGTGTTTGTATCACTCCCGGGATAGAAGATTTGAATCGCCCCGAATCATCACCAAATCCCCTTGACTCAGAGGGCGCCATCTTACGCTCCTGAAAGGGTCTCTTAGTCACTTCCCTCGATGGGCCCTCGGATGGCCGCTTAACCCCTCCCAAGATTGGGTACGCCTTCAAGACTTGGGACCAGTCTGGCAAGACGAGAAACCGGACTATAGTTTCCTCAGTTAGAAGAGTATCAGTCTCGACCTCCTCCTAGTGCTCTCAGACTCAGGAGTACACCAGCTGAATGAGAGCTCTCTCATGCTTGAATAAGTTGATTCTGATCTTTCTATTGTCGAGAACGAATCCCCAGTCAGACAAATGAAGATATCCTGGGGAGCAACTACACCAAGCAGGAATTCCCATCCTTCGCCTGTCGCGAAGAAAAATTTACTTTGCCACCGATTGGCGTTTGAGTGAAGTGCCTTGAGTTGGGTGAGACAGGACTTAGGGCGTGAGTGGAAACTGCAGATGTTTCCTTCCAGAGTGCAAACCGTGTGAGTGAATAGAAACTCACGGGATTAGGTTAGGATACTCCTCCCCAACGGACTCCAAGACCATGCGCCACGCCACACCACGCCACGCAATAGGACGTCAGAATCCTCCAAGCGTTGGGATGCACCTAAGCCAGGGCCAGGCCCAAGAAGTCTAGAACGTCACGGACTGGGCGGTGAAAGGGGAGCCTCAGACCTTGCGAAAACACACTAACGTACAGGGCAACCTTCTCGGCGTTGTCCCCAGAATTGACCACCTCACGCTCGAATTTTGAAATTTTGAGCAAACTATGTAGTGCATCAAGGGTTGTGGGGTTGACGATGGTGGACCATCAATGCCCGTCGTAAGAGGGAGGCTCCCAAATGCCATCGACAGTAGATATAAGGAACAACGAAAGAAAGATGGTTAAAGTTGAAGAAAAGGGCACCTGGTAAGAGAATTGAAAGTTGGAAGAGAAGAATCGGCCGCTCCAGTAATAGGAGATGATATAAATAGGGGAAAGGCAGTGGATTAGTAGCCCAAGCGAGGAGCTAATAGGACGTGGGGATGTGACTGTTACACCGATTCCTAAGGCGTGGGAAGGTGCAGTGATGGAATGAATTTAAGAGGGGAGTTGAGAAGTGTGGAAAAATAAAATTCCCGCTAGGGCTGTAAGTAATTGGGTCCGAACTGCCAAAACCGACCAGACCGAACCGAATTATGGACCGGTCAGTCTCGGTCCCAAAATATGTAGATCGATGACATTTGGTTTGATCCCGGGGTCTATAAATTTTGGACTGGATCGGACTGAATTGGATCGAACTCCAATATATATATTTCAAAATATTTTTAATAATTTAATATATAATTTTTTTATAGTTATATAAGTTAATAGTGTAATTTTTATCTAATTTATTATCATTGACAATATAAAATATAAAATAAGATATGCTATCAATTAATAATAAATAATAAATTAGTGATAATTTATGTCATTCTATGTAAATAGTGAATACATTATACATTCATACATACTCTACTATTTACACTTAATTAAAATAATTAGGTAATTTTTTTTAAAAAATACCTAAGTTGTAAGTAAGTATGAATAATTTATGTACAACGAAATTATTTGATATTCATTAACATTGGCTCTCACGGGGTGTCGAGCGTGGCTTGAGTGAAAATTGGAGTTTGTAGCTCGCTCGAGCCCATTGTCGCTTGAGACTCGAGCGAACTCACGGTTAGAATTTAGGTTGAGTGAACTCACTGTTTCTCAAATTTTCAACTCTAAAACCAGTCTCCACCCCAACAATTAATAATTATGCATAGTAAAGAATAAAGTCTAAATTAGTGAGTAGTTACTATCAACATCATAACTATAATTATAGTAAAATATTCTTTTAATGAGTTAATTACATAGTCCATATTAATACTTTACTTAATTTTAATTTAGTAATTTAAATAATTTTTTATTAGTTTATTTAAAAAAAAGATGAAAAAATAATAAAATAATTAGACCGGATCAAACGGACCGGACCCTATGATTATATGTGGAAAACATGTTCTGAATTTGACATCGAAGGTGTCACGAACACACCAAAGCACCACTTCTTCCTCTTTTGCAGGCCCCGTCGTAGTGATGGCTACAAAACACGCTTTAACATCTATACTTCAAAAATTGGATAGTTACCTTTTCCATCCCGAACTATCAGATTTTTCATTTGTGTTTAAACCATCAAAATTAATAATTGATATATGAGATCGCCAGAATTTATTAATTTTTCTTGTGAGTCAAAATATGATCATTATGATCGATAGAAATTAGGATGTGTGACATAATTTTAATTGTAATATCTTCGTCGAGTCTCAAGTCGTCAAAACCTCGTCTTTATTTTAGACGAAAGTCTATCGACTCTATTTCATTTCAAAGAATCAAACATTACAGAGTTTATCCTCTCTTACACAACTATGAATAGCAGTTGGTCCATTTTCAATCTAAACTTGTTCCTTATTATAAGATAGAGCAAGTTAGGGGTGGCTCAATATAAATTGAGATTTAAGGTGAAATTTAAGTGAATTATTCGTAATTATAATAAAATAAAATATAAATTATTATATAAAATATTTTCAAAATTTTCAATAAAATGATATTTTATTTAAAATCTTTAAATATAATTTTTTGTGAATTTATATTTACAACAACTTAAAATGAGGTCTCAATGTAGATTTTGTGTCTCAATTTAACAAGATCTTAAAAAATTATTTAAAATATAAATAATTTATTGTATTACTTATTAGAAAAAAATCGTTGCATTAAATATTAAATTTAGTATTATGAGACCTTGCACACATTAAAAGTTATAATAATTATTTAAAATTTTATTTAATGAAATGGTTTTTATTTTATTTTTTCTAAAATAATTAAAAAAAATACCTCATTTTTATTTTTAAAGACCTTACATAAAGTGGAGATCTTAGACAATGACCTAAATGACCTAAATAGCCTTACCATTGAGCCGGCGCTGAGAGCAAGTTTAGCAAGCTGATTAGCAGCTGTGTTACAATCTCTATAAGTAAATTGGATCTTCCAATCAGGTCTTCCTTATAGTAGCTTTCTAACATCATTTATTAACTTCCCGTACCAAGACTAGTTTTCTTCTTCATTGTTGATGGCAATGATAACTGATTAAGCATCACTTGTGAATACCACACCGATCATGAGTTCTAGCTCGGAGTATAATTCCATTGCCCTCCAAAGTGCATTGATTTCAACTAGTATAGGCTGTGTCACATTCTTTTTATTTGTGCAAAGTGATGCCACAATCTCCCCCCTTCGAGTTTCTGATGATAATTCCAATACCAAGTTTCTTTGTCTCGAGATCAAGAGCTTCATCCCAATTTGCTTTAACAACTCTATGCTCTGGTTTTCGCCATCTTGCTATTACCCTAGCAACTCCACCCATGTTGTGTTTTTCCTTTAGGACAATTTGAGCTTGCTGAAAATCTTCCAGTCCCTCCCTTGCAATTTAAACTATCATTCTCGTGCTTTCAAATTGATTTTCAAAGATAAGTGCATTTCTTCTAAGCCATATTCTTCTCAAATTTTTTTCTTGGTTGGTAGAATATCATTGCATTCATTCCATACAAAATTTTTATCTACCCTTTAACATTCCTATTCCATATCTCTTGGACGTTTAAGATACCAATTGCCGGTTTTGGTAGTTTGTGATCAAAGGGAAAAAAAAAAAAAAAAAGAGATCATATTTTGGGAGTGGAAATGTAATTATTCTTATAAAGAAAATCATAGCTTTAATTTATTTTTAGCTTTTAGAAAAATAGGTTCAAGGAGTATATACACACACAAATGGACCAAATGAAAATTAATAAAATTGAGATCCACTAAAATTAATTATCGAAGTATAGGCCTAAACTATTAACATGGTTGAAAAAACTACGAGCATATATATACACGCCCATGATTGTTGCAATTTGATTATCAAAGGGGCAATACACAAATATAATATGTGAAATATTAAGATTTTGTTGATAAGATTCTCTTTTATAAATGATAAAAAAAATGTATGCTAAAAAAAGAGAAATAATAGTTGCAGTTGTGAGTACGCAAGTGTGGCGTAATCACTTTGAAAAAAGTGAATAAATATGAGACCTACATGAAAAAAATAATATTTTAAAAGTAAACTTCACTCTTTTTTAAAACGACTGCACGATACTTGCGCACTCCACGACTATATGTAGCATTACTCATAATCCTAGAATTTGAAGCCATAGCTCCCATATCGAAAGACCATGGTGGCAACATATTTTTAGTCGAGGATAATTACATTATTTTATGATAAAGAAGAATAATCATCTTATTCAATTTTTTAACAATGAAGTTGAAACTATAGTAATTCAAAAGTGCATTTGAGAATATTATAATATAGATATAATTTTTTTAGCAATTTACCCTTTCAAAAAAGACTAAAGGATTTCAATCAAAATAAAGCTTCATGTTCTTTTTGTTAATGGTAAGAAAATAGAGATTTCTAGCTTTAGATTAGAGAATATATTTGCAAGTCTCTTTATTGACGTATCTAACACGTGGATGTCGCTTAGTACTTAAGTTTATAAAGAACATAACTCCTTATTAACACATGCATTAATAGTGAAAGAATATGATCCAATCTTATTTAAAGTATATTTAACATTTTTCATGTAAATTTGGTCGCTTTCAAAACTTCAAACCTCTTCGTTGAACGAGGAAGAAGCCTATTTGTCACATCACAAGGCCTACTTTCCTTGAATCGTAAACGGCGTCGCTTTTACATTTCTTGAAATTCAAGCGAAAAAAAGAAAAATCAACTGGCGGTCAAAAAAGCTGCATTTGAGTGTGTGTGAGCGTACCGAACACAGTCACAGTCCCCTTCCCCCATGTGAGCATATCTGATCCCCTCCTTCCTAGCATATCTATTATCTCCCCTACTTCTTCTTCTCCACCACCTTCTTCGCAGAGCCCACTCCAGTCCTGTGCTTCGCAGCAGCACCTCACAGCTCTAGCTCTGAGTGAGAACTCTCGCAGTGAAGTAAAAGACCCAGTTCCTGTTGTTATTCCAGCTCTTTCCGCTATGAACTTTCTGGTTCCTTTCTTAGCTTCGATCTTGCTGTTTTGCTTGATTGATCCCTGCCAATCTATTGAAGATGACGTGATGTGTCTTGAGGGCGTGAAGCGCTCGCTCTCGGACCCCGCAAACAAGCTTAGCTCCTGGACCTTCAGCGACATCTCCGTAGCTGCAATCTGCAAGCTCGTAGGTGTGTCTTGCTGGAACCAGCAGGAGACCCGCCTCCTCGGCCTCCAGCTCCCCTCCATGCAGCTAGCCGGTGCCTTGCCAGAGTCCCTCAAGCACTGCCGGAGCCTCCAGAACCTCGATCTCTCCGGAAATGCTCTTTCCGGCCCCATCCCTCCTCAAATCTGCCTCTGGCTGCCCTACCTCGTAAACCTAGATCTTTCCTCCAACCAACTCTCCGGCCCGATCCCTTCGGAGATCGCCGATTGCAAGTTCCTCAACACCTTGGTCTTGAGCGGTAATCGGCTCTCCGGTTCGATCCCTTACGGCCTCGGCCGCCTGGATCGCTTGAAGAAGTTCTCCGTGGCCAACAACGATCTTTCCGGTTCTGTACCATCCGATTTGGGGAAATTTGACGAATCAGTCTTTGATGGGAACAATGGGCTCTGTGGAAAGCCCCTCGGATCCAAGTGTGGGGGACTAAGCAGCAAAAGCCTCGCCATTATCGTCGCCGCCGGTGTTATAGGTGCCGCCGGGTCTTTGTTTCTGGGATTTTTGATCTGGTGGTGGTGCTTCGTTAGGCGGAGTGGGGAAAAGCGTGGCTATGGTGTCGGTGGTAGTGGCGAGAAGGGTGGTGGTTTCTGGGTCGAGCTGCTGAGGTCACACAAGCTTGTTCAAGTTTCTTTGTTTCAGAAACCCATCGTGAAAGTCAGGTTGGCGGACTTGTTGGCGGCGACGAACAATTTCGATTCTGAAAACATCGTAATCTCGACGAGAACAGGGGTTTCTTATAAGGCCGTGTTGCCGGATGGGTCGGCCCTCGCGATCAAGCGGCTTAATGCTTGTAAGCTCAGCGAGAAGCAATTCCGGTCGGAGATGAACAGGTTGGGGCAGCTCAGGCATCCCAACTTAGTGCCATTATTGGGCTTTTGTGTGGTGGAGGAAGAGAAGCTTTTGGTGTACAAGCACATGTTTAATGGGACTTTGTACTCTCAGCTGCATGGAAGCGGCAATGCCAATAGTCAGTATGGCTTCATGGACTGGCCGACGAGGCTGCGAATCGGTTTGGGGGCTGCCAGAGGACTTGCTTGGCTTCACCATGCGTGTCAGCCACCCTATATGCACCAAAACATTAGCTCCAATGTCATTCTTCTCGATTATGATTTCGAAGCCCGCATATCGGACTTCGGGTTAGCAAGGCTTGTGGGTTCACGTGATTCTGGTGATAGCTCGTTTGTGAATGGCGATTTGGGGGAGATTGGTTATGTGGCTCCCGAGTACTCGAGCACAATGGTTGCCTCGTTGAAAGGGGATGTCTTTGGTTTTGGGGTAGTGCTTTTGGAGTTGGTGACTGGGCAGAAGCCTCTTGAAGTTACCAATGCAGGGGAAGTATACAAGGGTAATTTGGTGGCTTGGGTGAGTCAGTTGTTCGTCACTGGTGGCAGCAAGGATGCCATTGATAAGGCTCTCAGTGGAAAAGGTCATGACGATGAAATTGTTCAGTTTATGAAAGTTGCTTGTACTTGTGTGGCTTCTAGGCCAAAGGATAGACCTTCTATGTACCAGGTTTATGAGTCTCTGAAAAGCATGGCTGAGAGTCTTGGTTTTTCCGAACAGTATGACGAATTTCCGGTGATCTCTCGTAAAAAAGATCCTTCCTACAAGGAGTAACCCAGGTTGGGAAAAGATGAAGAAAGCACATAAAAAGCCCCTTTGCATGCTTTGAGAATTGCAGCATTGTTTTCTGTTATGGCCAGAAAAGTGTTTTTCGCAATTGGTACGCATTACACTCGACCATGATTCCCTGCTCTACCGCTCATTTGTCGCATGAAAGAAGTCTTATGCAATGTAACTTTTATTTCAGAAACTTTTCTGTTCTTGCTGTGGATAAAATTGCCTCTAAATCATTGTGGTTTGTGACATGCTGTTCAAGACCTCTGAATCTTGAGCTTTGCTAATCAGCTCAACTCTCTAACCTATCTGATACCGATTGTTTATGTTATGAACAAAATTCCCTGTGATCTGATGCCTCAAGATTCTTATAAAGTTTGTCATATTCCATGTTTGTCTGCGTAATAATCAGACTTGAGCTTACTTTGATAAGCTTGGGTCACATAGAAGCTTGATAACTTTGATGGAAGTTTTGGTTAACCAACATTCAAGTAAAGATGGTGTTCAATATCAGTTCCAATTTCTTTTTCGGTCAAAATTCGGTTGTGAAGCAAACGCAGAGGAATCTTAATGAGAAATGTCTTTATTTGTCTTGGATTTGTTAAACAAATGTGACGTATTTTGGAGTGGTGGTTAAGTTTTGATGGGAAAAAAATCACTCAAATAGTCCAAATGCGTCACCATCAATTGATTATTGATATACTTGAGATGCAAAAATTCAAAGATAGGAATAGCATTATTTCAAATTATCGATATAAAAAACGTGAGGCAACTTGGTCAAAAAAACTACAATAGAGAATCCATGCTCAATTATTAAATAAAGGGTGTTAAAAAAAACAAATGAGCTTCCTCCTGATCAAGAAATTATATTAATTTTATATTGATATGAGGAGGGATTTCGGGAGTATGGAGAGGAAGGAAAGAAATGGGAGAGTGGATTAATTTGTCATTTGTTTGGCGGATGAGAAAACAAGAAGGAAAACGAGGGGTCCATGGGTGAGTGGTTTCCAACTGGAGCCATCGGATTATCCAGTGATGTGGAAGAAGAGACAGGAACCGGGACAAAATGATACAGCAAGTATATCCTCCAGTAAAGTATTTAAATATAATATCTTTGTCTATTCTTCAACTATTTTCATTCCTTACATTTTTTCCTTCTTTTCCATCCCTATACCTGCTTTTCTCTCAACTTTCCCATCCAATGAATAAACCTGGCCCATCCATAGAAATCAATGTTCTCTCTACCTATTGTATTTAAATGTTTTTTCTCAAAATTTTATATATTGTTTCTTTATTACAATCTATTTTTTCTACATTTCTAATCTTGTTTTTGGTGATTTCTATTTAAAAGGAAGCTAATTTCTCTTCTTTTGAGTAGATGAACATGAATGGTTTTTATGTCCGGTTAAAAAGAGATCACATGGATTCTAGCTTTTTATAGCTTTTGCAATGTGCATTGACAACCCCCGGATCGATCTTTTATGCTTTTCTTAGTATCTGTGGTTAATGGAAACGTGATTAGGTGACAAAAAGGTTGTCATGATGTCGTTTATAATGCACTTCTAGTCTTCTATAGTGTTATTCACTTAAATAAACGGGACCATAACGCTTTGTTTGTTTTTAGAGATGAGATGAGGTTAAAGTTGGAATGTTGAATAAAATATTATTAGAATGTATTTTTTAATATTAAATTTATTTTGAGATTTAAAAAATTTGAATTGTTTATTTTATTTGATATGAAGATTTAAAAAAATTGTAATGATGGAATGAGAGGTTTTTAAAATTTTCAAAATTTTAAATTTTGATTTTGAAAATAAACAACGCCTTAAGTGCTCCCTTGCTTGGAGACAATAAATAATGGATCAGAATCTACCTAAGTTCTTCTTTAAACTTGAAGATGCTTTTATATTTGTCTGTATTATTATTATTTTAAACATTATTAAATAAGTAATAAATAATGTAGGACCCATTTCACGCAAATTTATAAGCACAAAATTATAATTGAGTATTAAACTATACAACTTGTATAAAAGCTGACTCGGATCATATAAACTTTTATAACTTCATATTTATTATGTTTTATATTATTATCTCTATACTTACAAGGACAATATTTAGAGAGATTAGAGGAAATGATGTTCCTTCACTTGAATTCTTCTTAATAAAATCATTTATATACGTATGTATAAACCTTATAACAATATTAACAAAAAGTCCAAATTAACTCGATGTAAATCCCGAACTTACTTCGTATTTAAATTAACTCGTTTACACACTTACCTCGAGGCATGCTTTTATGGTTATAGATAATTTTTTTTTTATCACTTTATGAAAGCTAGATTTCCTCTTGGCCCTGATTTGCCCAGAAAACAAAAAAAAAAAAAAAAAAAAAAAAAAAAAAGTGTTGCTAGGCTGGGTATCCCGCCTCGGTAAAGTTTATTTTTTAATTTAAAAAAAAATATCAATATATTAATAATGATTTTTTTATTCAGTAAATAAAAAAATTTAAAACAAATTAAATATATGAACGGTCAAAATGAAGAAATAAAATAAGAGATTATACTAATATTATTTTAAAAAATAAAAAAACACTAGATCTTTTTTTTAAATAAAAAAAAAAAAAATACTAGACTTGTGTAGAGGGTGAGGTGAGGTGGCAGTGAAAAAATAAATTATTGCTATCCGGTATTTGGTCCGAGTCTAAGCTTTTGCTCTCCTAATAAGAATAGACAATACGAAAAAGACACTTGCACAAACGGTCGGCAACAGAGCATTCTCGTGATAGCATTAACATTTGGGCGGCGGTCCGTTAAGTCCTGGTCGGCTATATGTCAATCCTCATTCGCGAGATTTCCAATGTTGCAGATCTGACCAAGTTGTACGTGAATCTGTTTCTTCAATTTGGTATTTATTGAATATTTAATATAATTTATATGTAAATGTAGTGTCAATACATTTATTTATTTGTTATCCTTTAATCTCTGACCCTCTTTGGTGTGACTTGTGGATGGTGAACATGTGGCCGAATCTGGGACCTTGAAGTAATGTCTGCTGGGCTGGTGAATCACGTGTTACACACGTGACTTGTAAGCTGCAACAGAAAGGCCTCAACCTTGAGCCGCAGGATCTTGACACTTGGTGGCATCTGATCTCTCCTATATATTTGTTGCTATCCGATGCTTTGTTAACCTAATTCACTTTGTACATTCTGTGTGTGAGAAGGGGCTTCGTGCGATAGAGAGAACAGAGAGAGGGATTCTAGGGTTTGCATTGGGTTCTCACTTAGAGAAGAAAATCAGCGTGATTTTCTGGTGTGTGAGAGAGGCTGTGTAAATGAGAGGGATTCTGTGGCTTCTCTGTGATGTATATCTTCTATCAATAAAAGCTCTGAGGCCGTTCCTGCCGTGGATGTAGACCATTAGGGTCGAACCACGTATATCCTGTATTGATTCTTTATTCTTTTATTTTCTGTTAATCTTGTTGATTATTATTCTTGCTTTAAGTTTTCTATTCTTGTTTAATCTTGTTCTGTTCTACAGTCTCGTACAGTTATTGTGTTTATGGATCTGTTGGTTATCTCAGTTTACAGATACTTGATATCAGTTTTCTCTGCTTTGAAGTTCAGTTTAATTCTTGTTTGAATCTATCAAGAGATTATTGCTTATTCTTGAACTTGTTCATTAGTACTATTGAGTCTTACTTTGTGAGACTCAAGGGTTTAATTTCATATAAGGTGGGTGAGGAACTGTGATGACATTGCATGTGGAAGGCTCGAAACCCCCTTTCTCCCCCCAATGGGCCTGCCCATACGCTATAGGGGCCCAGGGGCTCTATAAAGACAATCCATACATTCGGCCCTAGCCAGTTCATCCTATGCAATCGACGAACAAAGTAGTTGCATAACCATGCTCGAATAACTTGGAAATTCAAATGTCTTTCCTCCAGATAAGTATCCCAGGCAGGATAAAGAGGAGTTTTACGGTAATTAACCTGAATCCAATTTGAATGATGGGATTGGGTGGTTACACAGACCTGAGCAAGCCCTCCCTTCATAAATATAGGAGGAAATTCAAGACGAAGGTAAGTTGAGTCAAACCTTGGAAACATAAAAGGAATTATATTAGTAACATAACTTAAGCATTGGAGGAATTATATTAGTAACCTAACAAAACATTCAGGCCTGCTCTGAATTTTTTGGTACAAGTTTGTGAGAGGCGTTGACGAGTGTGAAATACGTCTACAACAATTGGCACCATCTATGGGATATCTTCATCTCAATGTGTCTTTCACATTCCTACGACAACACACGCTCGAGCAACACGAAATTAGGAAGTCACTTCTGCAAACATGGAGAGAAGATTAGCGGAAATGGAGGAAAAGTTAAGAAGAATGACAACAGAAATGGAGGCTCTTCATCGTGAAAATGAGGCCTTGAAGCGTAGGGCCGCACTAAGCCATGTCGATCAACTACTCACCGGCACTGACGTACCATATAGCCTCACGACGAAGAGGACGAGAAAAAGAAGTTTCGCAACAATTTACGCAACTTCATGGGCAAATATGAGAAAGTGGCTTGGAAAATAGGAGCATCCTCGTCCGTCGATCAACTGCTCACCAGCACTGACCTACTTTATAGCACAAAGATCCTGGCAAAACCACTTCTACCAAAATTCAAGGTTCCTTAGGTCAAGATGTGCAACGGATCCAAGGATCCTGTCAAACACTTCGAAACATTCAAAGCACATATAACACTCCATGGCTTCCCCATGGAGATAGCATGCCAGGTGTTCCTTTAACCGTAAAAAGAGCCACATGGGGATGTTTTGAGGTGCTACATCCAAGTTCAATAGACATTTTTGAAGAATTGGGTAGACAATTTTTTACCTAATTTATGGTGAGTAGAAGGAGGAAGAGCCCGCCACATATGTCCTTATGGTAAAACAGAGAGAGGATGAGAGTCTGAAAGCCTATCGTGCTTGCTTTAACAAAAAGCGCATGATGGTGGGCGACCAAGATGAAAAGATCACACTAGCAACCTTGTTGGGAGGCATCTGACCCAAAAGCCATTTATTGCAGAGTTATCAAAAAGAGGAAGACCCCAACGACTTTGTAGGAATTCATGGACAAAGCAGACGAATTCGTCAATGCTGAGGATACCCTACGAGCCTTGACCGCACCAAGAAAATCGAAAATGGAGCTATCACAGGACCAGGCAAGGAGGGTGCCCAAGAAAGAGACTGAGAGAAGGACCCAAGGGCAAAAAGAAACCCGCGATAGAGGAAGATAGAAATGGGTGTTCCAAGACAGATGGTCGACCCTAGGGTCCAATACTCCAACATGAACATCTAAGATAAGGCCGAGGAGCCAATCCAAGGCAGCAAAGGCCGCTCCCAAAGGGCCTAGTGATTTTGCACCTACCATAATGTAGGCATTGGATGGAGGATCTCCACACTTTAAAATGAAAAATTGAAGAAATGCTAGTAGTGGCGAGCTTGAACGCTAGTCACCCGAAATGCCTCACCTCTAAGGTAGGAGCAAAAGCCCAAGAAGAAGAGCCTTAAGAGAAAACCATGACTAGAGGAACAATGGTCCGCTCAGGGAAATACGCACCATCGCCGAAGGATTCACTAGAGGTGGCCAACCTCCTTTGGATGAAAAGACTGTGCCCACAGAGCCAGATATCAAGAAGTTTACAGTATTGAAAAACCGAAGAAACAACCAAAGGCACGACCCACTGCTACCATATCTTTAAAAAATGATGACTTTAAGGGAGTGATCTACTAGCACAATGATTTGTTGGTAGCCAATTACACCACAAAAAGAATACTTGTTGACAATGACAGTTCGGTGGACATTTGTTTTCGGAATGCATTTATGAAGGTGGGAATCAACCATGACAGGTTGCACCCAATGCCCACCCCTTGAAAGGATTCTCGAGAGAAATTGTGCAACCTATTGGTTCCATTGCCCTACCAGTGATAGCAAGGTCCTGCCCCCATTTGTCCACCCAAACGATATATATTTTCTTGTAGTGAAAACCTGGTTATCTTACAATGCTTTGGTTAGGCGACTGACCCTAAACGCGTTCAAAGCCATAACCTCCATTTACCACCTTAAGATGAAGTTTCCAACAGAACAGATATTAGAAAAATTTGCAGCGAGCAAGTACTTGCCAAGGAATGCTACGTGTAAGAGCTCAAAGACGGGAAAAAGGAAGTCAAGGTGGTCAAATCCGCAACAATAGATAGTTAATCTCTGCCCCCCTCTTGAGATTACGGTACATGAAGTAGAGACACAAGATGAAGAGGCCTTAAGGCAGGGTGGGGTCTATGAGCCCCTCAAGCTAATTAGGTTAGACCAAGCTCACAAAAGGGTCGTGATGAGAATCAGCACCAAATTGGAGGGAGAAGAAAGGCAACAACTAAAGTAACTCATTGCCGAACCCCGGGACATATTTGCTTGGAGCCACGAGGACATGCTAGGAATTGACGCTGAAGTTATAGAACATCACTTAAATGTCAACCCGAACACACGAGCAGTCAAGAAAAGAAAAAGAAGCTTCAGTACCTAGAAATACGCAACTATAGCCAAAGAGGTTGATCGCCTCCTAACAACAAGATTTATTAGAGAAACCCATTACTCGGAGTGGCTCTCAATGTGGTTCTTGTAAAAAAAACCCAATGGAAAGTGACAAATATGCGTTGACTTTACGGATCTTAATAAGGCCTGCCCTAAAGACAGCTTTTCATTACCCCTAATTGACCTTATCGTGGACTCTACAGTAGGACATCAGACGCTAAGTTTTATGGACGCCCTACTTCAGATATAACCAAATTCGTATGAGCCCAAATAACCAAGATAAAGTGGCATTTATAACCAATTGAGGGTTATGCTGGTACAAAATGATGCCTTTCGGCTTAAAAATGTCGGAGCAATGTACCAAAGGTTGGTAAACATAATGTTTAAGAAACAATCGGGCAGAACATTAGGTGTATGTTGATAACCTATTAGTCCAAAGCAAAGAGCCGGAGCAACACGTAGAGGATCTGAGGTAAGCTTTCAGTGTGTTATGGCAATACAAATGAAACTCAACCTAACAAAATGCGCATTGGGAGTACAGTCAAGCAAATTCCTAGACTTCATGTTATCAGAAAGGGGACTCGAAGCTAATCCTGAGAAACTCCAGGCGATCATTAAAATGGAACCACCGAATAGCCTAAATGAAGTACAAAAGCTTGTTGGGAGAATAGTAGCACTCAACAAGTTTATGTTGAGATCAACAGAAAAAGGCCTACCAATCTTCTAAGTCAAAATTGGGACGCTGAGTGTGAAAAGGCATTCGTACAACTTAAAG